>QLSS01000250.1:200-31962 GCA_024372645.1 Trichomalopsis sarcophagae
TCAGCAATCTTGTTGAGTGCAGATAGATCCATTCTGAAATGAAAAAATAAGAATTTGTGTTAGAGAAAAGATTTTCTTTGAGAAAAAAAAAATAGTGAAAATCAGCTAAGAACTTACATGGAAATGTTAAGTGAGTCTTGGTTTCACCGTGGTGCGTAGGTTCATATAGCCCATTCCCCACCATGATGTCTGCCCCTTCCATCGCCTCTTGTAGAATATCCCTTCTATCGGAAGATGCCTCCTCCATCGATGGATTCCATTCGTGCATTAGCTCCTTACAAACATCGTATTGGATAATGATTTGTTCACCTGTATCGTCATAAAGTGTCATCCCCACTCGTGCTGCACTGTTTTCATTGGTCACTTCGTTCCCCCACTCCATTGCTCTCTCGCTTTCTTCTTCAGTATTGGTCGCTTCTTACCCCTTCTCTATCTCCCCCACTCTTTCTTCTCTTGTATCAGTTATTTTTTCAGTCCCCTCCATTTGAATTACAGCCAGCGCCATCTGTTCCTCAATAATTCGGTAATGACCCCAAGGCAAAGTGTCTGTGCTATGAGGTAATAAGTATCTTTTATCATCATGCGGACTTAGTGCTATTTTATTCTGTTTTTCAGTATGCACTACATGCAATTTAGAGCGAATGTTGCACTGCTGACGT
This sequence comes from Trichomalopsis sarcophagae, assembly GCA_024372645.1. Taxonomy (NCBI): domain Eukaryota; kingdom Metazoa; phylum Arthropoda; class Insecta; order Hymenoptera; family Pteromalidae; genus Trichomalopsis; species Trichomalopsis sarcophagae. The sequence continues at coordinate 860 of QLSS01000250.1, forward strand.
TTAACAATAATTTGTTCTTCAAGACATTTTCGATAATCTTCGAACTTGATTGTTTTCTTCACAACACTCGATTTTATGCCTTTGGCTTTCTTCACAGTCTCAGATCCATCTATTAAAATACTATACATTTTGCTACGTAAACCAATAAATTCCGTCATAATCTTGCCACAGCATTCATCTTTCATTAATCCAGGCACTTTTTTATTGACACGCGGGATTCCAAATTGATTGTTCTCTTTGTAATCAGAAGTATCAAATTTGTGCAAGTCTTCTTTCATTATTTTATACATATCCACGTCAACAACTTCATATATCAGACTATCTGTGTCGGTTTAAAGGAGTTTGCATTTTTCCCCAAGTCGTCGCTTCATATATGAATAATGAAAATCGTATAACAATGATTTAGACAAATCGAGAATGCTGAGACCAACGTATATTGGTTTTTTAATTGTAATACTTGTTCTCTTTAGCTGTATAGCAACCAACTTTTCATCAACGATAGCACAACTATGGAAATTTGGTTGAGCTATACGTGCTTCTGCTCCATATCGACCAGTGAATTTATTCACTAATCGCACATCAACGCGAAATCGTTCTCGCTCGATGCACTTACCATATACTGCATTAATTAATAACTTGTAGAAAAGCTTTTCAAACTCATTCTTGGCCTGCTTTCTCTTCTCTGTATTAAATTCAACATATGGTTTGAGCCAAGGCTTCTGCTCAAAACTCAGAATCCTATGCACTTTTTTTAGTCGAAGTCCATTATCTAATACCTGTTTTAACGCAAGATAATGAATGACATACCTTTTCTTATCATTCAAAGTAGTCAATAGTTTCTTTTGCTTTGAGCCAGGGGGTGTACGATGCTCTGCACAAAAAGGCAAATCTTGATGATCATCATGTATTTCTTCAGGATACTCTAAATCTACTTCAGCAAAGTAGCCTGTATCAGAGTCTGGTGGTGCATTGAAAAAATTTGAATTCGTTTCATATTCGATCCACTTAAATTTTCCCACTGGTAAATATTGCACCATGGCCCATCCATAAAGATTATTAATATCAAAATATAAGAGTGTCTTCGTTTTCTGATTCTTATCGTATGATGGTCCCATGTACGGATTGTTCGCCTTAGCATACCGATTGCAACATTGACTTATTCCTCCTCGAATGCCTGCTTCAATAAACATCAGCATATCTATATCTGTAAGAAGCTCCAATTCCACTTTTGTCATTTTTAGAGCTGCTGAAAATGTGAGACCTGGAGTCGTGTAAAAGTGTGCAGGACATAAACTATACGCTTTCAGAGATGTCTCTCGAAAACTTTCGAAGACGTCAGCTAATAATAAAACATCTGTTTTCAAGTACAAATCTGAATATTCACCCAAAGTTTTTATAGTAAACATATTCCATACTGTAACAGCATGGTGATAGTCTTCGTCAATAATATGAGAATCTGTTAGTTTATTGTAAAACTCATTCTTCTCTGGCAGTTTTGTAGTCATAAACTTGTCCAATCCATCTACGAAATCATATGGAAATATACCTTTTCGTCTAAGAAGATTGATTTGCTCATCTGTAAATCCATCATTTTTAAACTCATTCACTGCTATCGGCACGGTTTCCAAATATGATGCAAGCTTTTCCAACGATGATGGTAAAAAATGCCATGAATCTATAAATCTAAAACTGATGTCACAGTCATCTATATACTTCGTAAATGAAATATACTTTTCTTTGTTGTGAGGTATCAGAGATACTCGTCCGTTCATTATTGTAGAAGTAGCAATCTCTTTCAAAATGAAGTGTGTATCATAATTGAGGTTATAAAAGATAACCGGCACAAACCTCGAATCCTTGTAATTTAAATTGCATGAATTGTGAGCTGCACCTCTGAAACTAAATAGAAAAAAAGTCTTACATGCTGTACAGCATTTAAGTCAAATATTTGTATACATTAAAAACTAACGTACCGTCCTGTTAGATGACAATGGTCTCGTACTGCGAGTTCTTCACTTTTGATAGGCTTTCGGCATATATGGCAAACAGTTGACTTCCGAAAAGATAATTCTTCTAGATCTGTAAGTCTCATTGGTTTTGGATTTTTGTAGAGTAGATCAATCTTTTCACTAATTTCTTTCAGTTCTCGAACAAACCATTTTGCCGGTGTCTCTTCATCTTCATTTTCTTGTCTGTATGATTTATAAACAGATAAACTATCATCAAAGCTGCACTTTATATAATAGCCTATGCTATATGCTACATGAAGCTGAAAAGCATTTTCATTTTCTGTAGGCTTTAACAAACATTCAAAATCTGCATAAATAACAAAAGGAACTTTTTCACTTTTATTGTAATCTTCAAATTTAAGAATGTTATTCTTAAAGTCAGGCAAATTAATTCGACATTTATTTAAATTTTTGCAATCACTTTCGTGCATTTCCAGCCTTTCTTCACAGTAAAATATTTGTAAACACCTTTCGCAGTGGTATGATTTTACATGAGATTTACTTAATTGAGTGCTTAAAAGTCGAGACAGATATTTAATCCAAACGTAGTGGTATTCAGGCAAGCTTCCGTCATCATCATGATTATTTTCTTCATTTTCATCTATGTAAAAGTCTTGAATGAGGAGTAGATTAACATGTTTTTCTTTCTTTTCTTTTGTAATATGGCATGGCGATACTTCAAACTTTGCATTGTACTTTTTTAATATGTATACATTTATTGAAATATCATTTAATTTTTCGAATTTCGGAACATCTTTGAGTTTTACTGGAAATTCTATATCCCCAAAGTTCAGCTCGTTCTCGTACAAACGATATTGATTAACTCTATTGGGATTAGTTTCACTAGGATACAATGCTGAAAGTATAGCATACTTGAAACATTTATTATCATTATTACGAACATTAACACATGCCTTTTTCTTTTCTATAAAGTCAGAATTTATTTTCACAGCTTTATATTCCTTCAAGCAATCTTCTACTTTAACCTTGAAGAGCTTTTGCGCATCGTTCAAAAAACTTAGAATGTCTACATGCTTTATGTTTACAACTACACCTGTTCTAATTCGATTTTGAAACGCTGATTCTATGTCTCGCCACTCAACTCTAGCTTCAGTTGCTTCTGATTGTAGACCACCTCCTTGCTGAAGATGTTGTTCGAGTTGAACTTGCACACATGAAAGATGTGTCATACAAGTTTGATATTTCTGCTTTTCTCCTCTTGCAAGATTAGCTTTGTCAATTTTTTCGTTCAATTCCTTTATTGTGGAATTACACATGTCCAGCCAATAATGAATATCATTATTGCTCATTTCATGTATATTTCGCAAAGTATCACGCACTACTTCAACAAGGCGTTCAAAAAGTTAAAATGAAGCCATATTTACTTTTTTCACTTATCACTCACGAAACAAAATTATATAAAGAACTAGTTTCATGTACTGTAGTAGACGAAGTCTGCTCCTCACAGTAAAATTTCTAGCTTTATATGGACGAGACCACGAAAGAAACTACCAATGAATAGGAAGTTTGACAAGGAGAAGGGATATTTTTTTTTTGGAAGGAATGGATTTTCTATCTTTTCTCCAATGAGAAGTGGTCATCTTCGACATTGAAAAGCTGAGGGGCAAGTCATGACGAGGAGAAGGGATATTTTCTTGGGAGGGGATGAATTTTCTATTTTAGACCAATGAGGTCTATGCTTCTTTTTGACAACCAATTGTGTGACAACCAAGGTGGAGTTTCTTCTTATATAAGCAGGATGACAAAATTCATCTGTTCATTTACAATAAATTCGTCTTATAGAACTAACTGTACGAAGCTGCAAAATGACTGCAATGTGTGAATACAAAAAGATGTTTCAAAATACCATACTGAAATATCCGGAAGAAAATGTTTATATTGTTGACATACAAGGATTTCAAAGAATTGCTGCAGATACTTACATTTTCAAGGAAATTAGTTTTCTCAACATAAGAAAATTAGCTTTACCAACTGCTTACCTCTTCAAGTCTCCAATGCCGTGGGAAGAACTTACTGAGGAAGAAAAATGTATGATACATTGGCTAGAAAAAAGTCACCATGGAATTGAATGGAATTCTGGTGACATTCCATACCATCGACTTCAACATGGCTTACAAATCTTTACACGAGATGTTAAAAAGATATTCGTTAAGGGAGAACAGAAAAAACTGTGGTTGAAAAATTATTTGCCGAATACATAAGTATTTATACATTCCTTCAGTTTTTTTCATGCTTTTAATACTTCAATTTATCCAACATTATTTTTTTTCAGTCTAATATGTAATGTCGAAGATCTTGGATGCCCTCCGCTCGAGAATATAAAAAGTAATAAAAATTATTTTTGCTTGCACCATCATCTTTCTATTAGAAGAAAACCGTCGTGTGCCGTCCACAATACTCTTTCAATAAGAGCATGGTTATTAAATTATCTGTCTGAAAAATTTAGTCAAGACGAAGTTGATAATTATTGAAATGTACTATGAAAAAAAAATTATTGAATAAAAATGACTTATTATTAATTTGTCAATTTATTTACTTAGACTAAAATGAAAACAAAGAACAGAGTAATTCAATTTAAAAATCATACCTATATTTTTCTAAAATATTTTACAATTTTTTTCATGATAATTATTGAAATGTACTATGAAAAAAAATTATTGAAATTTGTCAATTTATTTATTTACTTAGACTAAAATGAAGACAAAGAACAAAGTAATTCAATTTAAAAATCATACCTATATTTTTCTAAAATATTTTACAATTTTTTTCAACTTTTCTAAAAATTTCGCACACCTATCGTTAAATAAAACTTTGAATTTTGGGAAAATTCCCGCCAGTGTCCATCGTATGCTTTTGCGATTTTGGGCCGATATGCACGACGCACAACTCGAAGATGTTCCGCTTGAACTGGAACTCGAACTAGAGCTCGAACTTGAACTCTCTTCGGATCGCCGAGGATTGCCGAGGCTGCTCAGCCGTTGGTGATCGCCGAGGCTGCTCAGCCGTCGGCGATCGTCGAGGCTGCGCAGCCGTCGATCGCCGCGGCGGGTCAGCTGCCGGCGACCGCCGCGGCGGATCAGCCACAGAGGATCGTCGAGGCGGGTCAGCTGCCGGCGACCGCCGCGGCAGATCAGCCACCGAGGATCGTCGAGGTGGGTCAGCAGCCGGCCACTGATTTGCTGAGCATCTTTTCCCACTACTTTCCTGAAAAGTCCTCTAATTGGAGAAAAATATCCCTCCCTTAATTTCAAAAACACCTCCTTTGACCATGCTCCTCCCCGTCAAAAAAGAAATTCATTTGACTTCGAGAGATAATCTATGGGCACTTTTGCAAACCTTTTCCAAAAAATAATTGATTTTCACCGTGGGTAGCGAAACAAAAAGAAAGGTCTTGCCGGTGGGCGTAGTTTCTAGATTCCTGCGACCCTCTTCGGTCACTTGTCAAAAAGCTAAAAGCCTTTACAATGTCCACTGCTATCTTCATAAAACTTATCGATGTCTCTGCATCTTTTTGTGGGATTTTCTGTAGGCCTCTAGGAAACTCGTCAAAGTCAGTACGACGCGTTAATCTCCGCGCTCTCAGCAGGTAGCGCAACAAAATAAGGAATCTCCTGCCAAAAAATGACTATCATAAGACCCGGCCGTCCGCGCGTATATTTCACGCCCTCTTCAGTCATTCGTCAATCGCTAAAAGCCTTTACAACGTTTATCTCTGTAGGTATCTGCGACACTCATGCATTTTCGTCCACTACTAGCGAAACAAAAAGAAAATAGGGGGGTCATCTTCCTAAAACTTATCGGTGTCTCTGCATCTTTTTGTGGGATTTTCTGCAGGCCTCTAGGAAACTCGTCAAAGTCAGTACGACGCGTTAATCTCCGCGCTCTCAGCAGGTAGCGCAACAAAATAAGGGATCTCCTGCCAAAAAATGACTATCATGAGACCCATCGGTCTTAGTGCACGCCTCTAGGCTACAAGTCAATCACTATAAGTATTGTTTGTCGTTCGACTCTAGTCCTATCAGCTCATGTTCATCTTCGGGCTCTCTGCAGGCCTATGGGTCTGAGTGCATTTTTGTGACCATTGTCTCTACGCCACTTGTCAATCGCTAACAGCGGATCTCTGGAAGGAAAACTGGCTAGCTTTTCTGAGAAAGCTAAATGGGACTTAAAATTAGGGGTGGTCCCACAAGCAGCCAATAGCATTTGTTGGCGCTGAGAAAACTTTGAATCGCTCATGCAAGGGAAGGGATTGAAAGAACGCTATAGGTTTTCAAAAAAAAAAATACATACGGGGGTAGACTGGAGATACTCTCCCACTCTCTCATCGGGTACTAAAACACTCTGAGAGGAGAGAGGGCGTTTTAGTATCTTGGCGAGAGAGAGGGGATCCCTACTCTTCCATCGGGTACCAAAACACTCTGAGAGGAGAGGGGGTGTTTAGTATGCCCATGTTTTGGTATGCCTATAGCCTATCTACTCGCAACGGTAAGTTGCGGCGTCATGGCTATCGCGCGCGGATCTTCTCGTATTCCCAAGGACGACGCGAAGCCTCCTGGTGCCGTCACCAACAACAGGCACGATGCGCTATGTCCGCGAGTGATGCTCTTTCCGTCAGTACCGGGGAGCCACCTCTGGCTATATCGCTGACGGGTGAGGTAGGAACCCCAGGCGTACCGGATAACAGAACATACAATCCACCGTTGTTGATTCCCCGATGCATTTATCACAAATACATCCGAAAATCAACGGCTCGAAATTATGTGTTGTAATCGCGTGTCGTTATTCTAACGACACGTCGCAACTATAAGTTTAATTTATTATATGTTGAGACTGAAATAGTAGATCTCGGGCGACGGAGCTATTGATTCAAAGGTAGTCTGCGGGAGAGTGGTGAGTGAGAGCGCGAGCTCGGACAAGCGGGCACACGTAGCGAAGTGCGCAATCGACCTGACTCTAATCAGGTGACTCGAAGACTCGACAACTCTCCCTCCCTTCGAGTCACTTGATCTTTTGATTAAATTGAACTTCTGAAATTTTTATTTTTCTGATTGCATCTTCCTTTCAGTATCTCCTTGGTTTCCTAAATCTGAAACATAGTTAAATTTTTGTGTTCATTGTATTTTCTGTAGTTGATATCCATCTGACTTTAATTTTTTAGTTACTCAAAGACTCGACAACACTGAGTAATAACGAATTTTACGGACTATGCTTGCCGCTTGTCTCCTGGCTACAGTTCCGGAAGCAGTTTGACGAAATCCGCCGATACTTTCTGGCGTACAGCGAGGAGGATATGCTGGATCAACGAATCACCTTTTCCAGATTTTACATAAGATTTATGATCAGCTACTTCGATGGAGCATTTGCATAACTGGAGGAAGATGAGCCGACAATGCGCAAAGTTTCTGGCGAGTCTAGGGCGAAAAAAGTGCGTAAGCCTCAACTAGTATCCAAAAAAGTGACGTTTGACAGGTTATAAGCCTTGTCTAAAATAATAGATCATAGAATCAAATACTTAGTGGTAAAATGCCTGTCTCGAACGCCGAGGATTGAAGGTTCAAGGTCCCTGGTCTCACTACATTTTTTTTCTACCCTATACACATCTCTTAAAATCAAGATACTGTTGAGGAGTGAGGGGTCCTTCATTAGCAATGGAAAACGTAATATGCTGAGTACGCGTAGAGGAGGTCAGTGGTGGTGGTGGTGGTGGAAGCACCCCCCCACACCATACATCAGTCGTTCGTGGATCGTCAGGGTGTCAAAGTATTAACAAGTAAGTCACTCCATCGCTCTCCAAAGTGCCTTGAAAAACCCATGACACATTGGATAGGCAGAGAATACGAAGGGGTTCTCTCCAAAGTGTCTCGAAAAATCAGACGCGCTTTGGATAGAAAGAAAAGGGGAGAGATTCTCTTCAAAGTTCGAGATCTTGGGATCTGGTTCGACTCTAGCCTCTCATTTGACACACATATAGATTATTTTTGTTCAAAAACAGCCAGTTTAATTGGATTCTTAAAACGCACAACACATCAGTTTTCCGATTTCGATTCTATACTTCATTTGTACAATTCACTAGTTTTACCTCACTTTCTATATTATTCACAAATTTGGGCCCCTTACCAGAGGTGTCAAATTGAGAGGCTGGAGTCTACCCAACACAAATTTCTTCGCTATGCAGCGTTCAAATTGTTTTGTCCCATGCTCTTCTTCGATTACGATTATCGTGACTTAGAGCTGGACCTGAGTGTCCATCCTATTCGTTCGGTTTTGCATTTCTACGACTGTACTCTGGCGTTTAAGGTGGCATATAAGCTGTTCAAATGCGATTCTCTGAACCATGCCTTCGTACCTCGCCAAGTAGCTTATGCGCTACGGAACCCCAGGGCCATTGAGGAGACTGACTCTCTTCGAATCTACCGCTTTTATTCTACGTTGAGCAGGATCAGGAGATGCTGAAATGCCCTCCCTGACGGGATTCGTTGCGCTCCGAATCTAGCAGGTTTTAAACACCGACTGGCATCGTTTGTCTACTCCTTCGTTTAGACCCTGTAGTACCTATCCCTGGGTCTGGACACGATACTTTCACGCTCAATTTTAGTTAAGCCATAAGACGGACAAAATTTTTGTTTTATGTAAGCAACCAGCGTCTCCTTATTCTGCTATATACTTAACATATACTCAACATTACTCCCCTTATGAGCCCACGTTCAATATTCATAGATTAAGAATTAGAATTAACTAAATTATTAACTGATTTGTTTGTAAAGGGCTTTTAAGCCCGTTTATGGAATTAAATAAATAAATAAATAAATAAATTATCTCGAAAAATCAGAGGCACTTTGGATAGAAAGAGGAAGAGTTCATATATGCTGGCAATTTCTCATCTGGGCAGAAGTAGTACAGCTGCCCGCCGTACATCTTATACAGCGGACCTATGCTCAGATGCAGCTGTATCTCGTGGAACTTTACTTGGAACCTACATTTCGCTTGCCCATTCGACTGCCTAGACTAGTACTGCGTCTTCTTTGTACATACGAGACAATGTGTCTGGTGGCGTCTTGTGGGATTATGCAAGTTGCATAGCCACCGTGAACTACTGCGGTCCGTGACGACCTTAAATTGATATCCCTTAAGGGGACAAACCACTTTTAAATTTCGAAAAAATCGATTTTTTTTTTATTGCTTATTTTGACAGGAAATGTTCCGTAGAATACGCTCCTGAAACCCGTTTATTAAAAAAAATTTTTCCGCAAAGTTATAAGCAAAATAGTAAAACAAAATTTTTATCGTTTTTTCGTAAAATTGCGTATTTTTCATTTTTTGTCTAATACGACTAATAATTTTTATTTTTAGTTTTATAAATTCAATCTGAATAAAATTTTCATTGTAAATGTTGAAAATACTATTTTTTTACCGTAGTATATATGTATATTATGCTCCGCGTACACGTTTTAGTTAATAAATTTGAGCGTACTGATAAGATTTTTTTGCGTTATTTTCGATATAAATTTCTAGTTTTGCTTCTTATATAAGGCTCCGATTAAAACGTAGGGACATTTATTTGAATTCAAATATCGTGCGCCTGAGCGCCACCTGTGGGTAGGTTAGAATCGCATGTATCGGTGAAGGACAGAGAGCGACCGTTCTGCTGTTCTGCTAGCAGACAGCAAATATTTCAAAACACAGCTGATATAGTCCTGGTATGTGTTTTACACTGACTAAACACAGCTGATGTTTTAATACATAAAAAAAGCTGATATTTTTCAAAAGTGTGTTTAAATTAATCTAAGTAGTGTTTGTAGTGTTTTGGGGGTTATAGCTTATAGCTTATAACCCTAAAAAGTAAAAATAGGTGAAGTGTTAGTCTAAAAGCAGAGCAGTGAATTTATTTAAAAAAGTGTGAAGTTTAGTGATTTGAAAAATATGTGTAATAATCGAGATGCCAACGGAAGGTTTGCTAGTACCGATCAAGACAAGAAGTACGTAAGAGGCCAAGAAGATTTCTAGGATTAACGAGTGAGGATGAACCTGCCAACAAGTCAAGACCTTCAAGATCAGCAAGGAAGATACAAACTCCAGCAGCGGAAAGAACCTCTGAGGTCAGGAATAGATTGATTGATATCAACATTCTATTTCCTGCTCTCGAGGAACTTTTGATTTGCAAACAATGCCATAGTCAAGTTAAACTTGGCGAATAAAGCTTGAGGATAAGGATTCAAGTTTAAGTTGCATGCATTAAGCGTGGCCAGCTGGCAGCTATCAACTTATGAATAAAAGTTGGCGTCAAGAACCATGCTTATGGAAGAACAACAGAAGAGCAGTGGTTCCTTGTTGGGCGCTTGGACTTGGACACACATGACTCAGTGTGCATGTGAAGCAATTCGTGCAAAATTTAGTGAAGTGTGTGGCAAAGTTGCCAAGGACACCATGAAGACTGCAGTGAGAGAAGAAAAAGCTGCTACGGAGACTGGAGCACCCGGATCGAACATTTGGAGGTTAAACTGGTAATTTTTCACCAGTTTCAACTTGGAGGTTCAACACAGTAACCAAGAAAAAAGATAAGTATAAAGTGTTATGATTATCAAGGATAAAATATCCTTTTTATCAAATTTTTATAAAATTCATGAAATGCCTTTTTTTGTTTGCAGGTGAGAAAAGCCGTATAGAACCAAGAGGTATTAGTGAATATACCTCATAATTGCTGAGAATCAAGGTCTATGTGTGTGGAGCATAGAAAACTTGACCCCAAAGTATTTGGTAAGCACTAATTTAAGTTACACTTTCAACAATTTTTATAAACTTTAAACTTGATTTTCTCTAAATGTTGTTTTTACTGATTTCAGCTCACTGTCCGTAAGATTCCAAGTGAACGGATGGATCTTTTGGGCTGAAACTCAAGGAGGATACTTTGTGCACCTGTAGTTCTGGTATGAATGCAGGGATTTTAATTTGAATGTTAAGAAATTGTTTTACACACAAATAGGTGCTAAAATAAGCGAAAAAAATAAAAAAAGTCAGTTTTTTCATCGCCAAATCATTTCTAAACATTCAAATCAAAATCCCTGCATTCATACCAAAACTACAAGTGCACAAAGTATCCTCCTTGAGTTTCATCCCAAAAGATCCATCCGTTCACTTGGAATCTTACGGACAGTGAAAAAGTTCACAAATTCTTGCACCGAGTGCCACAATGGGCCAGCAGGAATAATGAAGGTTTCAGCATGATAAAATTGAAGGTATTTAGTGTAAATATAACATAAAAAAATTTTAAATAATATTATTAAAATTTATGAATTTTTCTTTGTGTTCTTTTTTTTCAGGGTTTAAAGGTGGTTTGTCCCCTTAATATACGGTCTGAACTTCCATATAGGCCAGATGACAGCGAGACATTCTCTCTCTGTGACACTTTAGTTTCTCTCGGCTTTTGACATTGTGCGGCTAGCGAATTCCAAAACCCGCTTATCTCCGTTGATTACTGGGAAAAGTACCGCGCCGAGACCGGTGTTACTGATGTGAAATGCTCACTTTCTTTCGCATTCTTAAAATACTAAGAACTAATAAGATTAGTTATTATAAAGTAAATCCATCAATACCCTTCCTACTCGAATGTAGTATATAATAAGTTATAGCAAGTTCTACAAATTCAATAATTAATTGAATTAATAAGAATAAGGAACGACAACGTAAGGCGAAGTAAAAACAAAAAAAAAATTAAACTCAAAGTAAAATCAATTAAGAAAATCAATAATAGTAAATTCACGTAAAATAATAAAGATAAAATAAAACACCGAGATGTATACACACAGTACGACTCTTCGGCAAGAAGCGAAGTGAAGCAAGCCGATACACACGCACACATTGCGGTTCTACAGCAGAGGCAAGAGACCAAGCGAAGCACAACAATAAGCACGCTCACATTATGACTCTACGGCAGGAGACTAAGCAGAACACACCGATACTAATACCGAGCCACTACAAAATATAACGAATACAGCACAGCACAAGTAAAAGAAAAAAAAGAAGAAGCCTACTGTACATCGTAGACCGTGCAGACCCGAAAGCGATTCACGTGCAATGAAAAGAGGCCGCGAAGTCGACGCAAAAATGATATTGCCCGTTCGCTTTGCGCACCATCACTACGCCTGAGGTTTCGCACTAGGTATCGGCTACGCTCTACGTCACGTGCCTCTCTTCTCGGGGAGACTCCTCCCCGCGCCCACGTCTTTACGGAAGTTGCTGTGATTTATTCGTGTAATTCATGCTGTATGTGTCTTGAAAATTCACATGACCGGCTTTGCGTGAGTTCTGTGGATTACTCTCACTTGATGGTCACTCCACCCTTGTACTGGACGCTATGTTAGTCAGCCATTGTGACATCATGGCCTCCATCTTGCACATCAGCGCCCTCATCGTTGCGGTATTCTCAGTTATCGACTGACTTAGCAGGACATTCTGAGCTACCGAATTTCGCGCTGATACTTCGTTACTCTGGGCGTATTGTGCGCTGCAACGCTTGTCTTCACCGTACCCTCAGTTGAGCGGTCGATTGCTCGTTGTTGCATTGCTTTGTTGAGATCTGGTGTCTATTCCACCAGTCACTGTCGCTGTGCTTATAACTGTGCGTAGTACGGTGACCTTCACACTACGGAACTGTCTTGTACCGATAGGTTAGCGATATAAACGGTGCAATAACGAACTACTTAGGTCACGGATAGGCGTGACTTAAACGCGAATTTAAGCCACACTGTGCTTTGAAATAAATTTTCAAACTTGGAGAGTACACTGTTAAAAATTGGTTGAAAATTCAACAACAATAAGTAGTTGAAAATTCAATTTTGCGTTATTGAAAACAAAATTCAATAACTTTTGATTGAATATCTCGGCGCTAGGTTTTTCTAAGTTAATTCAAGTACATGTTACTGAAAAAATTTTGACGTATCCAACTTATATTAGGCATCAATTCGCATTTTAAATACTTATGAGACATGATAAAAACAATGTAAGATGATGTGTACCCCTATATATTAATGAATAGTAAAATAACATCTAAAGCAACATCGTCAAACGGGATCGGACAATAGCTGCACGGAAAGAAGTACGCACGCTGAGGGACGGTGCCACTGAGCATCTTGATTTTGATGCTCTTAAACACGGTGTATTGGCATGCACTGATATTCGGCATGCTTGCACGAGAAAAAACGATACCCGAGTCACTACTTCTTTCCGTGTGACAGTTCTACGCACTGATATAGGTTGTTCGACACCGCTACCGCGCATGCGCGTCGTCGTTGCGGCACGTCGCGTCGGTCGGGCCCTCCCGCCGCCGTTGGCCGGGCAAGCGAGTCGCGAGCGCCTTCCGCGAGTGCAAGCGTGAGCGAAAAATAACCGCCATTTCGACAGCAGCGTTTTATAGTAGTGCACGTTTGGCTTTGTTCTTAACGAATTTTTGTTTTTTTTCTACATTCACTGATGTCATTACGGTAAGTATAATTGCAATGAATCAATCAGTGACAAACTCAAGCTATTGAATCCGTAGCTCATAAAATCGCTTGGTTTATTAGGTAGAGGTTAGGATACCTATTCGCCGGCAAGTTTCGACCGAACTATTCGGAGAATTCCGATACAGAAACACAATTCATCAAGCGGAAAGTTAAGGTTCGAGAGCCTGAATATCAAAAGGGACATTCTTGCTACAGCATCAGCAGTTAACAACGTCACGCAGGCTTTCTGAAGCCGCTTTTTGGAGGTCTCGCGGCAGCTGCCAGCGTCTTCCCGCCTGCGTCAGGACATCTATCTTGCACAGCTCGCAGCGGCAGTGTTTATTGCGACTCGTCATCATTGAAACAATAAGCGTTGTTAAGCCTACCTACTAGGGTCCACGTTTTGGTTTGTATGTACAGTTTAATTTTTTCGTTTATTTACCCTCCCTCTTTTTCTTAGTGTATAAATAGATAGCCAGCATACTTATATAGATAAATATTTTCAATTAATAGCAAATGTACGCAAAGTTGATAAATAATTATTTTATAGGTATGGCTGATGATTCACGTATGGATATCCTACAGATGAACGTAGCCTAAGTTATCCTTTTTTGTAGTCAACTATCAAGCTCCAGAATAACACCGATATCAAGTAAAATTAACCATAAAATCTTTTTAAACTATTAGATACCAGTCAATATTATTAATAATTTTCTAATTATTTGTATCTCTTCACAGAACTTGCTGATTTGCCAACAAAAACTGGGAGCTCACTGAGTGAAATTATTTTTAAACAACTAGATAAAAAACCGTTATTTAAATCAAGCTTATACGTCTTTCTACATAAGCTAAGCGTAAGTGTTTTGGTATAATTGAAATTTATTCGCTAAAAAGCTGAATGGTTCTTATAAATGTAGTGGACGGTCTTCAATTTTTCTCAGTGCCTCTGCGCCTCCTGAACCATTTCTGTACGAAAATGAGCTATAAGCTAAATTTATTTGTTTGAATCATGAATTATAGGTTATTTTAATTTGAATATTAGATATTATTAGGGGCACACCTGATTCAATAGATTATATTAACTTTCGCGTTATCTTAAAGAAAATTATGTTCTACTGTCGTCTTTGTAACTTCAAAACACCATCCTTGCCTAGTCATTTGCAACACCATAAATTTCATTGACACATCCATAATTATGTACATTGTGGATTTGAAAAGTGTTTAAAATTTTTCAAAAAGGAAGCTCACTTAAAGAAACATTTACTTCGGTCACATAATCTTTTGAAACAAAAAGAAAATCCAAAAACAGTATTAAATTCCGACCAAAGAGGTAAATTTGTGTGTAGCATTAGTACTTGCGAAAAAGAGTGGGATTGTTTCTCTGATCTTGTCAAAGATTTGAAAGTACACATTAAAAAAAATGATCAAATCACCTGCCCAATGCAAGATTGTGGCAAGAAGTACAAGGTTTTATCTTCTTTCACTAGTCATTTAACTAAACAGCATAGAAACAATTATAAAAAAGTACAGGATTCAGAAATCTGCGAACAGTCGGAAATTGAGGAATCGCAAACAACTTCAGATTCTGTTGAAACTCAATCACTTGAATGTGTTGTCGACAATGAAAATCAATCTGAACGTTTTGAAGTCGATGGTGATGCGCAATCGGAATCTCCAGTAGAAAACCCTTCACTAGAAGAATCGTCCGATTTGTATTTACATAACTTAGCTCAATTCTATTTGAAATTAGAAACCCAGCATTTGCTTCCCGCTTCTACTGTGAAAACTATTGTCACTGAAATAACTAGTATGCAGCGAGAATCACAAAATATTGTAATGACACCGTTAGCTAGAAAATTGATCTCTGAAGGAATATCAGCTGATAAAGTCGATATTATTGTGAAAGAAATCATAAACGAAGATCCTTTCTTAAAATGTAATATAGAATTAGAAAGTAATTACAAACGAAAAAAATTTTATAAGGAAAATTTTGATTTTATACAACCAGAGTCATTAGTAATCGACAAGGAGAACCAAACGTATTTTTCATACGTGCCCATTATAGAAACCCTAAAATATACGTTCCACGATAAGTCAATACAGCATGAAATACTAAAAAAACCTGAACCAAGAGCTAAAGACGTTCTTTTCGACTTCATGGATGGCACTGTATATAAATGCAATACGTTTTTCAACGATAATCCGGACGCATTAAAAATTATTTTATACCAAGATGCTTTTGAAGTAGTGAATCCCATCGGAGCTGCAAAAAAGAAGCATAAAATTTTAGCGGTATACATGAATATTGGAAATTTACCAGAAAACTTACGATCTCATGTCAATACTATTAAACTTGTTGCGTTATGCAAAGAAATTGATTTTGATTACCAAAAGGTCTATGGAAAAATCGTAGAAGATCTAAAAATTATTGAGACTACTGGAATTGAAGTAGGTGAAAAGCTCTTAAAAGAATCACTTGTGCATATCTGTGGCGATAACTTAGGAAGTCATAGCTTGGGCGGTTTTACAGAAAATTTTAGTCGTGCAAAATATATATGCCGATTTTGTAACATAGAAAGGACAGAATTAGAAATGGTACATGGTATAACTAAAACATCTGATTGGAGAACAGTTGCTTCATATGCGAATGCTCTGGAACAGAAAGGAAACAGCAATGACTTCGAGGGAATTAAATTTGATTCAGTTTTCAATCAACTTGTACAACAAAAATGGTTTACTTTACAACAGCTGAATAGTAGGATCGATAAATTCCCTTATTCGATTGAAGTTAGACAAAATAAACCTTGTACATTATCCCTTAATAGTGAAAAAATTACTGTCGGAGCTGTTCAGATCTGGAATTTTTTATATATTTTACCACTTCTTATCGAACATAAAATTAAGGACGCTGAAGATGATGTTTGGCAATTGCTGATAATTCTTACGGAAATTGTTGAAATAGTTTGTTCATTTACGATACATGTAACTTATCTACCTTATCTCGATAGTCTGATATGCGAATATCTTTAATATGCTATGTATCAAACCACGGTATGGATTCGTGAAGCACCATCTTTGACTTTTGCTCAACAGACAAAGGCATAGTACGTTAATTATAAATTTCAAATTCTAACTTGCTTGATCGTTATTTAATTCATTGTTCAATTATTGATTATTTCTAAAATTCATCACAGTCATTTTCTTCTATAAATCTTGTGATTTCCATAGTGCATGTTTCATATTTCGCTCACGTTTATACATTGGGTTTATCGCTTGAAAAAAGGGTAGCAAATTCAGATGTGCTGTATTAACATTTGTTTATTCATTACGGTGGCGCTATAATAACAAATCATTTTATTGAATTTATCTAACAAATTTTATTTTATTCTGCGTCTTACGGGGATAAACCGTGTTATGAATACATAATTTTTCATTATTCATCAACAATCTTAATTTTATTCTAGATTTCAACATGCCTTTTTTTTTACAATTGAATTTGCAAATATTTCTGAAAGCTGTTTCATCAAAGCTAACTCATTGGATGATATTATAACTGGGACTAGAGAAAAATTGGAACTGCCCGATGCTAACTATAAGGTCGTACTGGAAGATAAGAAAACTAAAGTTGACGATGATTTCATAGAGTATGCATCTCAAAATCAAAAAGAGGTAATGAAGCTTTTTATGATGACTCATGATGAATCTCATAATACGAACAATAATACTAAGAATAAAGAAAGTAAATATTAAAAAAATATTTTTTTTTAATTTTTGAATTATATGTTGATGTTGTTAATGATTACTGTCCAAGGTTTTAGGTATTACACCGTCCGATGAAGCACAGCCATCTACGTTGAACAGTACTGCTACTTCAAGCAAACAATTAAATTTACAAAGTGGAGTTTGGAATAAAGTATGCCCTGATCTTATGGACAAAATTTTAAAAGGAAAGACGATAGAATTCACTGAGAAACAACAAATAGTGAAACAAATTGCTGAATATATGGTTTACTTAAAAGATACCAAAAGAGGCTCAGCTCAAAAAATCGCAGAGATAATTTGTAAGACGTATCCACGTACATTTGCAGACAAAATCGAAGGGGTTGAATGGAGTGATGGAATAGCTACACTGAGGACATCGATTTTAAATTGTGCGAACTATAAAACAGGCACCAAAAAAATAAAAGCTACTATGGAAAATGATGAAGATGAAAATGAAGTGCGGAGAAGAGGGCATGATAATCCTATGAATCAAGACGAATACGGTTGTACGCAGTACGCCCCTGACCTTCCGTCAGACGAAAATATTAAGAGTCAAGAAGAAAAACGTCTTAAATTGATAGAGCTTTTTGAAAGACTTGATCACGGCCAACCTAAAGTTTTGGAGTTAATGGACAAGACTTATGCAATGCAGCGCAAAAGCATTAACGACGTAACACGTAAAATTAGTTTACTTATGACTGAGTGGCCTTTTCTAACGGACGACAAATGTTTAATACAACATGCTGATAAACTGATGGGAAAATGTATTCTCACGACATGGAAAAACTCGCTTGAAAAAAAAGTGAAACCGATAAGACAGTATCTGAAAACTTGCCATACTTTGAAAAGAAATAAAAGTCAAGAATTAAAAGATATAATTCAAGACTGCAAAGAGGCAACTGAAACAAGAAAAGATAATTATCCTAAAAATGCTATTATTTTTCCGCTTCTAGTATTATACTTTGAAGAAAATATAGAACTGCTATACAAAATTGTTGATGTAAGCTATTTATATACATTAATATCTGCTACAACAATAATTGAATTTAGTAACAATAAAAGTAATCATTCTAAATTTTAATTACAGAGCGCACTTGATGAGGATGCTATTCTGGAAACCTGCACGAACAATAATCATCCTGTATTGATTATTAGGGGTATGTAGGATACACTATTTAATTTTATAAAATGTATATATTTAAAAATAGAAATAGTAATTATATATTTGTTCAAATAGGTAAAACATTGTACGATTCAGAAAGTACCTGCACTATCATTCTTGAAGGAAAAGCTGTAATCTACTGTTCAGATTTCTTGGATGGAATTTTATTAACATTCTTGAGTTATTATATTTTTGGTTATAAGTATCCAGCAGGCTTGGAACAAACTCTAGAATTCATTCAAAGGTAAACATATAAAATTTGTAGATTTCTTAAATTGAACATAAATGGTACATTTATGTTTTAGGATTTTACTGCAAATTAACCCTCCAGTAGGAACAAAGACTGCTTCAGGAATGAAAAGACGCACCAAATCCTACAACAGTGCCGTGTTCAGTCTAGCTAAAGCTTTGTCTAACTTTTCGGATTCTTTTAAAACAACCTAATACATCAGATAATTAGTGAGATTATAATTTAAGTACGCGAGAGAATGCATAAAAAAATATTCGAACTACCTTTCGAAGACTTTTTTTGAGATCGTTGCTATTTTATTGCAAGTAACTGTGTAAAGCTGTCTATTTAATATTTATTTATTGAACTATGTATTCTTTTTCTGCAATATATAAATATTACTCTTACAAAAATAGTATTTTTTAAACACGTTTCCAACAGGTAAGAAAACACCAATATCATTATTGAGCGGACGAGGATTCCATTAAAAAGTACTTGAATTTTTAACAATTGTCAATGAATTTTTAAGTAGGATGTGGTTGAAATTTTCAATTACGTGATTGGAAAAAACTTCAATAACATTTTGTTGAATTTTCAATCACCAATTTTTAACAGTGTGTGACGTGTAGATTAAATAAATTATCAAACTTGAAGAGTATAGGGTAATTGGGTTTAGATTTATTCTTTGCTTTTTTCATTCGTCTTCCTTCGATGTGCGAGGTGTTGTTTAAATAAATTATTACACTCGGAGAGCGTGGGGTGATTGGGTTGAAGTGTTTTGGGTTTTGATTTATATTTATTCCTCGTTTCGCTTGTCTTTAGGTTTTAGATTTATTCCTCGTTAAGCTCGCCTTCCTTTGATGTACCGACGTATTTTTAAAATAAATTATTTTACTCGGGGAACGTAGGATTATAGAGTTTACGCATTTAGGTTTTAGATTTATTCTTCGCTTTGCTTGCCTTCCTCCGATGTGCCAACGTAGTCTTTTGGTGAATGTTCTTTTAATAAAAGAACGCGTGGAGAATGTTGGTTGAACAATTTTTGCCTTACATTTTATCCTCGCCTCTCACCGATGTGCCAATACAGTTTTAAAATAAAAAATTTATCAATATGAATCAATTAAAATTATTTTTCCACAAAATCGGAATTCCGATATCAGATTCGTGCTTAGCATCCTTCAAAACGCCCAGAATAACACTAGTGTTCGTTAAATCCTCAATTGTGCAATAATTTTAATCAACAGCATTGTTAAAACAAATAATATTGCAAATCTGTTATTAGATTTGTCTTTAGCGACCCCAATTTATTAAAAAACAATTGTATAAACAAATCATTTTGTAAATCTAGTTACAGATTCGTCATCAGTGACCTTAACACCCCTAGAAAAACACAAGAGTTTGTTAAATCCCCAATTTTGCAATAACTTGCATAAACAGCATTGTTTAAATAAATAATTTTGCAAATCTAATATCAGATTCGTGTTCAGCGATCCTAAAAACCATAGGACTGATGTGATTTGTCGTTTCTTTCTGCGTACTTTCCCATTAATAAAAATACAACAAGAAATAAATTTTTAGAGCCATATAGTACAAAAACGCATACAGTGGTCGGCCATTCTATATCGGCCATTTTGAAGTTTTATTGTCAAATTTTGGTTTAGCGATAGCAAAAATACGATAAGAAACAAATTTTCAGAGTCATATAGTACAAAAACGCATAATGCCTGGGTCGGTCATTTTGGATCGGCTATTTTCAATTTTTGATCTTAAATTGTTATTCGTATAGATTAAAAATTGTAACAATCGATGCTTTTACTTATGCAGTATCAATATTTATCCTGTTAAACCTGCAATTCATGTTTAATATTCGTTTCAAATAAAATGGAATCAAGGTTCAATCATAAGGTAGTATCAACCTTGGTATCAATCTTGATATCGAGGTTGATATCAACCTTAATATTTTTTGCCATGGAAATAATTGACAGCGGTTTTTTAAACTGAAAATATTAAAAAGGCAAATTGTAAGAAAAAAAAATTTTAATTCAAAGTCTAAAAATAAAATACTTGGAACTCAAACGAAAGGTAAAATCTTAAATCCTAGAATACTGGATGGATGTAATTTTGAAAATCTAAATTTAGAAATTCCTAAAAATATCGCTTTTGCACTATTTTAACTACAAATATCACCTTTCGCTATATTTCAATTCAACATTTTTGTTTTATAATTTTTTTCATTTTAAAATCTGTGTATAATTTATAATTTAATTTTGAATTTTTAATCTTTACCCTTTCTAATTTTTATTTTTGTAAATTTTTACCCGCACCTGAATAAAAATAAATTATAAAAAACTTATGGTGTACTTTTTAATTTTTCAACATAGTTTTTGTACAGACTATAATTATATTCTCAGATGATTAATTTTGATTAAGTAAGTTTTCCTTAATTTTTATGCAGTTATATTAAAGTATAATGATTTGAAATATAGTGGAATTCGGAAATTTTTTCTTGTTGCATTAGTTTGTACCCTAGTTAAACTAATCTAACAATAAAGTTTGGTGTGTGTGTGTGTGTGTATATATATGTGCGTGTGTGTTCGTATGTGGTATATCTCTACATTATAGTGTACGAATTAGTCGTTAGTATAGGTTCGGAGGAAAAGATCGTATAATTTATCCTAAGTAGGAATCATTATCAGTTTTACTCCATCGCTTATTTAATTTACATGTGAAACTTATATTATTTTGTATATATAACATATATTTCACAATAAACAAAGGTATGTAAATATTCTTTTAAAGTTTAAATATCTTTTTAATTCTATAATAGCTTTAGTTTTTTTATTGTATATAATCATGGTGTAAGATTTCATTATTTTTAAATAATTATTACAAATAGTTTAATAAAATCAGCCACATCGTTCTTTATATAGATAATGAAAATAACAGACACATACGTCACAGATGAAAGGAGGGCTGAGCATAAATGCACATCTATATGCGTTTTGATTTTTTACATGCGAGCCTAGATGGATTTGTATTAAGTATAGGAGTCGCTATGTGTAATCGATGTAATTAGATATAATATAAAACATTGCTCAGCTATTTTCAATAATTTTATATACATGAAATGACGATTTTTTTAGCTTTATATAAGTTTCATTTCGAGATAATTAGAGAATTTCAGGATTTTAGAAAATGTGAGTGGGTGAGTTTGCGCGTATGTATGTGTGTGTTGAGAAGACCTTTTTTTGATTAATTTATCGTTTTATTCTATTAAATTTTCGATTTTTAGCTAAAATATGAAGGACAAATTTTTTAGTTTCTTCCAAAAGGCATTCTTTATATTATATGAAAGTATCCTAACAGCACAAACAAATTTTTAAAATATTTTCAAAATGTTTCACGTCACAAAAGAAATGTTTCTGAAATCATTTCATGCATATAGGGCAGAAGGGGGCGAACTTGAACGCTTTTTTTGTCGCTTTATATTGTAAAACCGTTAAAATAAAATAAAAAATCAATCAATTAGGTTTCAAGTACTTGGATTAAAGTTGTTATACAAAAATTTTCAGCTACCTAAACGGTCACTGTAAAAACCCATTTACAACTTTAACGAAGCATAACTTTTATAAAATTGCCCCAGGGGTGGGCCAATCCCATAACGGTCTCAGGGCAATATTATACAAATTTAATTTAAATACAGAATGGGGTAAAACAAATTAATCAGAAAATTTTACACATAATGTTTGAAACTTAAATTTTTTATTTTTGTAAGTGCTGTGACGGAGATGAAGCTTTTATATCATATTGGCGGCTTATGTCGCTACTAAAGGTTAGTCATTCCTTATCACAGCGTATACGACATTTGACAGGTTTTCTGAGCATACCAAATTTTTGCTTATCTTTTTTTAGTATCTATGAACCATTTGAAACTATAATTAAAGTACTAAAGACAGGTTTATAAGAAATGGATTTCAAGTCCATATTTCTCTATGTTAATCTTATGTACAGTAATGCCCCGTACCTGATGTACAAATTAGCTTCAAGGGTTTTGAAAAATTCAATTGTAAATATTTAGTCTTAAAACTTACGAACAACAAGCAACCTGGTGTCAAAATCACCCTTTTAACGTGTACTTTTTGATTTTATAGGCCAAAAATATTAATTTTTAGGCACGACCGCGACACTAAAGTGCCCTATAGTTTTATCAATGAAAAATATGTGACATTCGCGATATCTCACGCAATTTTCGACCGATCGGGCTGACATTTTGGGAGGAGTCACCTCTCGCACAAACCTAAAAAGTAATTTTTTTTATCCCGATCATCTACATTTTTTAAAAATTCGGGCACAATTTGTTCAATTTTTGCGTGTTTTTTGAATAAAAACTGTGGTGTTACACGATTATCTCTAAGAGATTTTTATTAATCGGGCTAAAATTGTATGTGCGAACTCCCTTTATAATAATGAGGGTCCAAATTTATTTTGGGCTTGATCCTGCATATATACGCAGAATGCGGCCACCTTTAAAAATCGCTAAAAATGTTTTTTTGTCCTATCTCTCTTAGGAAAGCATTCTACAAAAAAAAGTTAAATGAAAAAGTTGTAGATCTTTGAAAAATACAACTTTTTCCCCATTAACATCAAATCATGAAAATGTTTATAACTCGAGATTACAGATCAAAATTGATTTTTTACAGCTAAAAAAAACAATTATTTACAATAAAACTGTGCAGTTTTTTTTACATGAAAATGTTAAATGTAAAAGTTGTAGACATTTTTAAAATACAACTTTTCACCGTAGCAAACATTATTTTTAAACACGTTTTGACATGCAACAACCCTATAAGCGATTTTTTATACATACATTCAATAATAACTTCAATGCAACACGACTCATTTGACCTGAATACGTTCAGGAATTTACCCACATTTTTAAAAACTGAAATTTATATTTTAGCCTTTTATCTCATACATACAAGATCAAAACATTTTTAAAATATTAAATTATAAGAAATGCGAAATTTAGGAAATAATCGCCGAGTATAAGAATCAGTGAAGCCGATCCGAGTAATTTGACATTATATAACGACGCACACTGTGCTACATATGCATTTAAGCTGAATCAGTACAATTCACTTCTGAAATTCAAGTGTATTATACTGAACTAGAAAAACCTAAACTTAACAAAGAAATTCGCTTAGATTGAAAAAAGCTCTAAGTAGCTTACTACATCCCTCTAAACTATGCTAAATAACTGAACAATCAATTTTCTAATTGAAATCCTACAAACGAAACATCATCCTATTGTTCACTTCCTCTTGAAAACTGCGATACAAAAGTGTTGTATTATTTATCTGAAATTACAATAAAATTAAATTAAAATGAGATGTATTTTAAGAATATATCTACAAACAAAAATAAATAATTGATACAAATAATACAAGTAAGTTGCCAGTTTTGCAGTAGTTTTGATTATAGTGTTGTCACGTGTGAATACTCACACGTGTATAGCGTTGCTAGATATAATACAATCGATGCATAAGTCGCCAAATCCGAGCATAGCAAAAGCTCGGACTCACCCCGAAGCCCGTTTCTTTCGACTCAGCATAACCTCCCTTCCACGATTTCGGATAACCGCGCGGGTAGGAATCACGCCACCCGAGGATTCTATAAAAGGGGGTGCATGCGGACGCTCGCCCCGATTCCGCCACCCACGATCCAGCATTAGACAGGTAGTTTCTGACTCGGAGACGACAGATAGGATCGTACATTTAGAGCGCACATTCTCCGAGATCACCCTAACACGCGTTCTCTCTTTCATACAATTAATTCATTGTGAGTCACGATTAATAAATAGACACATTCACCGATAATCTCTTGTGTTCTTTCATTACCCCGATAATTTCGCAGCAACCGTGAGCTTAACACCTCACGGAGAACAAAACTATCGACCCTCACACGTAACAGTGTTGATGACTGCCAGAAGAATACCAATCAGCACTTGGCCACAATGTTAAAAAACTAGAAAACAAAAAAAAAACATTTAAAATTGATGCTTACAAATAATTATTCAACTCACTGATCTGACCTGATAAAAATAGTCATCCATCAATATAGCAGTATAGTAGGAGTAAAATAATAATTTAGTAATGCACGAGTATTGAATGAAGTTACGTTTGAACTCCAAGATTTTGATAGCTCAGTTATCAACAGCATCCGTATCCTTGGTTTGACTCCGGTAGACGCAGTAAACCATAATCGAACTAATGCAGAATCGTTTATACACCTAGATATACAGAAAAGTATTTACCTAGACATACACAAAATCATACTCATAAATAATTATTGAAAGATTTAGACCACTGATATCTGCATAAAAATTTAAAACATGGCAGCTTTTAAGTATGTATACCGTGAAATAACAAGTTTCAGTCACATAGTTCACATTTACAAACAGAAGATTATCATCATGAACACTGACAATATATCCGCAATCCATAAGAAATCTGTTTACTGAACTTATTTAGGGGACAAAGCGTTTCAAGTTAAAACTTATTATAAGATACAATATCAATTCAATATACAGTTCAAGTTTATTCTAATATTTTCAAAATTACCTTGTCAGATTGTATAAATCCATACCCAGATTTGTATTCAAATACTTGAATTATCCAAGGACGCCAACCAACACTCCAAGATAGCATTAATTAAGTTGCAAGATCGTGTTAAGGCGGCGCCAACCAGGACTGGCAGATAGTAGAAATAGAGCTCCAGGATCAATCGCAGGTGGTTGAGGCAGCTAGAAACGCCAACCAGCACTGCCAGATACAATAAATCCAGCTCCAGTGTTGAAATGAGGCTGGGGAAATACCTAGAAATGCCAACCAGCACCATCAGAGATAGAGAGAGAGAGAGAGAGAGAGAGAGAGAGAGAGAGAGAGAGAGAGATTAGTATGGATCTAGCGGATGACCTCCTGGTTAATTTTGGTGTCATAAAACGTGTCTTGTCTGTTGTAATTGCTGTTATAGTGAGGCTTGTGGCCTTGTTCTAGAGTCCTGTAGCAGATAGGGTGCTGGTTTTCTTCGTTCTCTTTTTTTTTGGTAGCTTTTGGTTACTCTGGCACAGGCGTACTTCAAATCTGCTTCCCACTCCATTTTCTTGTTCATGGTGCAGCTTACATCCATTGCCGGTGGACCAGGCTGCGGTGACTGCATATCCGTATACAATAACGAAATTAATAAATATACATTAACGAATATAGTGAAATCAGTTTTATAAATGTCAAGCATGGAACAAACTCTCAAAGAAGAATGCATTGCGTGCGCTGAACAGTTTCGACACACGGCCGAATGCAGGCCACTGTCGAATCAAGTCATCAGCAATTCGTGACTTTGTAAGCGAGCGCCACTTTTTATGTATACATTTTCCGTAATTTTAAGTTTGTAAATATAGCAAATATTACGCTACGAACAAGATTTTAAAAAGCCTTGCACGTACTCAATTAAGCAGTTCGTATGCAGTCACGGGCTCCGTACACGTCAGTTCGACAATTGGCGATATATTCGTGAAAGTAATTTTCCTTATAAATATCCGTATAGAATTCCATTGTCATTTACGCAAATAATATTGTAAGAGAATTTTATATAGCTAGTTAAATAAATAATAGAGTTGCAGCGAAATAGAATTCGTTTAAAAGTTCTTTGCAAACAATATCCTATTTACCCAATACGAAGTTGAATCTGCTTCCTCGCAACGAAGCATCATCGTACCCAAAAGGTAAGTTTTCTTAAATACAATTAGTTACTAACAGTGAGAGTGTTAAGCGCGGCTAATATTATTATAGCCTTTGCCACTACCCCTATCATTGCATTCATGACTGTTTTATAAAGAGTAGTCAGGACGTAACAATTGATTCCGATACAAAATTAATAAAAAGAGGAGTAAAACCACTCGATATAAAAATAATAATAACAAAGTCTACTAATAGTGCAAATTTTACATCTTAAATACAAGAGTATTGAAAAAAAATTCCCGCGTAAACCGAAGCAATATCGTAGCGTGAATATAAAACTCCAGAGAACGCAAGAATTACTAGAAAACAAGTCCAACAAAATCCGAATTTAAAAAACCTATTATCAGATGCACTCGAAATTCACGCATTCAAGAGGAGTTCGAAACGCTCGTCCGTAAAACACCAAGAAGCAACATAAGAAGAAGTAAAAATTAAAAATACAGGAGCTGTACCAAAAGTATTAGCACCGAAAAAAAAAAATAAAACTGAAGGAAAATTTACGGAAAAATCCAATATACAGGCAGACGAAAATACGCAAACAAACCTTGGCGATCAACAAGAACCCTTAAAAACAAGCGCTAAACGAGAAGAGAAATCATATGATACAGCAGGTATAACACAGCATAGAAATCAGACATTTCAATCAACTTTAACATCGTCTCAAACAAATGAGTCAATTTTAGACAGAACGTTCGACTTCGGACAAGAAGAGCGGTATTCAGACATAGGAGGATTTTGCGCAGAACAAAGCCTAGTAGTTGGAACTGAGAAAGACCCACATTTTAAAACAACTAGGTACAACATTTACCTGACTAATTTTGTGACAAGCACAAGTTTAGACGGGAATTATAGTCTGATAGATTTTGAACTTTTAATTTTTTACGCAAACGACGATTCTTCATTTTTTCAGCTTTTACAGATTTCGGCAATTGCTACACTTTCATTATCAATGAATCAACTAATTTCTGTTTAGAACGAGCATACAACTTACAACATCTAGAAACTTTTATTTTTCTTTGTGAAGTTTTTGCTTCTGTAAATGCTGTATTTGACGTCTATACATCATTATCAATATGTAAATAGTCAAGGTCAGTATCCTTCTCGTCAAATGTACAAAAAGATTGTTTAGCTGAAGGATAACTGAACTTAGCCATTAACGGATTAAATGAAATCTCATCTTCGCTGGAATTGACACCTATACCGACACGTTCACCTTCAGCTGGATGCTCCTGCAAAATAATGAATGAGTTTACCTGTTGTTTTGGAAGATGTACCCCTATTTGTTGTACATTGTTGATATCCTGCTGCTGTTGTTGCTGTTGATCGTATGGGTCGATTGACAGTTGCTGTTGTTGCAGTTGGTCCTGCTGGTCGACACACTGCTGTTGGTCCTGCTGGTTGACATTCTGCTGCTGTTGTTGATGCGCATCCTGCTGCTGATGCATTTGTTGCATATCCTGATGCTGCTGCTGCTGCATCCTCCAAGGAATCGGATTTCGATTGCGTCGCAACCTGGTTTTATTAACGTCCACGAAATCTTCATCTTGAAAATGTTGATTACAGACACCAGCTGTTCTTATCGACGAGGGGGACCAGTTAGATAGTAGCAGATTCCCTACAAAATTATATTTTAATTGAATACAAATTATAACATGAAAAAATGTTTTTTTAATAGATAAATTTAATATGAATATTTATTCATATGTAATTCATAAATTAAAATTTTTTGTATTAAAATTTAATAAAAAATAATGTAACATAATAAAAGTGGGTGTAACTAACAAATTATTTAGTTATTTATAAAAAAGAATATACAGTAACGTGCTAGTATGTTGAAGGAGGTGAGTAGGGTCTAGTAACCACGTAGCTGGACTACTAAGTATAATGGAGACCGGAGCAAGCAGCGAGTACTAAGTACTGAGTATGGTACTACTACCATTCGCAGTAGTACCATACTCAGCTGAGAGCCAGATCATTAATGCTCGCTGCTGGCTCCGGAGCTCGTGTTAAATACTCAAGTTGCTCCCTCTCTCCTGTGTTACATGCGCATACGCCATCTACCGGCGCATAGATAAACTATTTACATGGTTGCTGTCCTCTTATCCACGGGCTGGGCCTGCGGTTACAGTGTAGTGTGTGGTTGCATGGGTTGCAGGATTATAATACAGCTTCGCCATAATTAAGTTTCTGTGCTATTTAACATAACTTAATAGAAAAGAGACGTAATTTAAAAAAAATATTTGATATTAAAATTGATTTATAATGATATAACATCGTTTACAGGATAATTCACTAAATATTGATCTAAATATAATTATTATATGTGTCTAACGATAATAGATTATATTGATGTAGTTATATAATATCATTTGTATTCATATAAACATACGGTAATATAACTATATATATTAACTATATTAACATTTCGCTTAAAAAATGGTTGAAAAGAATGAATGTAAAATTTTTAACGAAAGAATGATGGATTATAAATTTTTCGCATATATTTACCGCAAATAAAAATAATAAAAATATTTATATTTATAAAACAATCGATGTTATATACGTTCTTGGACATTTTGGCAAATAGTATTTTGCTAAATAAATTAAAAAAAAGAAGATATATACAATTTTTTCCGATAGCATGAAGTGTCCATATTGTTTACATATATACGCCTCAAAGAAGTATGATAAAAATATATAATAACAAGTATTGAGAGATTTAAAAAAAATATTAATGAAATATAATATTTTCATATTATGTAGATATTGCAATTTTTGACGAGTCTTGGATTATTTTATTAAATTAATAGCTAATTTACAAAAATAAATAAACTAAATTTCCTAGGTTCGAATATGATTGCAAATCAAATAAAAAAAAATTCGTTGGTTGGACTCGAACCCAGAATCGTCAGGTTTGTAGGCGATATGTTGGCGAGACTTCGTGCCGCTATGATCAGCCGTGTCCCACAGACACCATAGTAGCGCCACCTCTTGCTCTACGGCGTTACTATTACACTTGCTGTGAGCGCGCGTGCTACCGCGCGCTACTTCTTGACCGCCCGCCTTCGAGACAGCAACAGCTCCCGCTGATCATCACTGTGTGCTTGTGCAAAATAAAACTAAATTAAACTAAACAAGTGTCTTTGTGCTTTTGTGTCACCCCCTTCATCTCAAAGGAGCTTCACTCCAACACGATACTGTGGTCCATTGTGCTACGAACACATTATGCGTGCCAATTATCAAAAGTCCCATATGTTTGTAGCTTACACATACGGCCTTTTCTTTGTTAAATCGAACTTTAAAATGGCAAAACAAATTATTTATTTAACCATGTTGAACCTAAATTCACATATAAAGTACAATTAAACAAAGGAGCGGCACTATATGTATGCTATAAACATAACTTGGTTAATTATATAACTGCTGCCATTGAAAAGCGAGCAGATTGACAGCTACATACAGTACCCGTTGAAAAAAATGTATGCTGCTATCTATTTTTAATGCCTGCAGTCAGATAATACGTATTTTCGATTACTTAATACAATTAATTTAATTGGAAAAGCCTGCTTGAATGAAGTAGTTGACTAAAAATAAATATTTTTTTAAATACTTAAAAAAAAAAAAAAAATTATGAGGCGGACTTGAACCCGCATCCGCCGATTAGCAGGCTATCATCTAGACCACTCAGCTACGAACATGTTGTGTATCAGCTGATCAAAAGTAGCATATTTTCATAGCTTACGCATAAAGCCACTTTTTATTTCAATCTACTTTTGTCAGAGCTTCAACATTAATAATCAAAATAGATGCATAATTAATATCAAAACAGAAAATTCTTTAACAGGTTGAGTGCTAAGCCACTAATTATGATGTGTAATCGTTTTGAAAATAGGGGTTATCAACTTCTTTTGGTCGAAGCAGCATTTAACAATTAAACAATATCAACCGACAATTTGGATTGATATGTATGGGTCATGTAGCGCTCAACCTCTTAAAGAATACAAAATCAACTTCACTTACCTGAATTTTCAATCCATAATTGTTAATTCCATCCCGTTGTCTTTCTGGATCCATTGGAAAACGAAACAAGCGATGACCTGTGAGCTTTCCATTGTTGCAGCGGATGTATTTGCAAAAGTCGTACACTGTTAATTGGTTGGCCATTTTGCACTACTATTGCACGTAACGAGGCAAAAAACACGAAAAAACACACGAATTTGCTCAAAAAACGCAACTGCACGTGTTCATTTTCGATGCTCGCGACGGCTATGTAAACATTAACTGACAGATCGAAATAAATGCACATCGCCTCGCGCGCGACGTCGCTAGATTCCGCGAATTAGCTCGCCACGTGAAGCATTGTGTTTTTCTTAAAATATCGCTTTAACTTTTTTTCCCAAACATTTTAAAGAATATGATTGTTCGCTAATACGTTCCTTACGGTCCGATTATATCATTATATAAAAAGCATTAATGAATAGAACAATCATACATACCTGCATATTTACAAATATTAATTGATGAAATCTTAATGATATAAAATCAATTAAATACATTTTTATTCATAATTTTATACTTGTTTATAATTTTTTTTTATTCATGACGTTTAACAAATATAGAAGTATTTTAGTTTCTAAAATACTTCTA
>QLSS01000250.1:32362-51895 GCA_024372645.1 Trichomalopsis sarcophagae
TTAGCCCAATCAAACCATGTGGTCACTTGGAATCCTACGGACAGTGCCAAAATGCTCAAAACAGTATACGGAGAGTCACTATGGGTAAGTAGGTGCTAATATGGATTTACCATGGTAAAAATACAGGTAATATAACCTAATATTAGTATAACAATTATATAACAATTATAATTTATTTTTGTAATTATTTATAACAATTTTATTTTTCAGAGTTTAAAAGTGGTGTGTCCCCTTAATAAGCGGAGTAAGAATACTGTATCCGATTGACGACGACATCCATGAGCTGTACGCGAAAATGGGCAAAATATTTCAAGGAGAAACAGAAACGGTAGTACAATATACAAACAGACTAAGGAAAATAGTATTAAAAATAAAAGAATTGAAAAGGCTACAAGGGACTGGGGACGCAGAACTGAAAAGATTCGAGAAGAAATTAGATGTAGAAGCAGCAAGAAAATATAAAAAAGGACTTAAACCATAAATTAAATACGAATTAGGTCAAGAAAACACCGTAGAAAATATTTCGAGAGTGGCAATAGAAATTGAAAGTGATATAAAGAAAAAGAAATACATAAATAGAGGCATTGTGAATAATGTGTACGAAGACAACGGAGGAGAAGTAGAGCAAATAAGGAAAGTGCTGACGTGCCAAATATGCAGAGATTTCCAATACGAAGCGCTCTTTTGCCGTTCAGCAGCATATGCATATTGCAAAGGAGCGGACCACTTTTCCAATAATTGCAGGAATGTTACAAATAATATAAAATTAATATGTAAATTCTACAGTCAACCAGATCATTCAATTAGTGCCTGCCGATTTAACAAGAAACAGAATAATCACTGCCAATATTGTCAAGAAATGGGACATGATGTGGGCAATGCCTGTACATAGGAGATTACGAAGTATGCTGGAAATGCAAAGAAACAGGACACAACCCAAATATATGCTCAAACACAATGACAAATAGCGTAGAAAAATGCGAATATTGTGACATTAAAGGGCACACAGTACAGAATTGTCCAGAAGTATTGTGCAGAAAATGTAATAAGAAAGGCCACACAATTAAATATTATAAAATAGGAGAAAGCAGGCTATCGTTTAGAGTATGTACGATTTGCGAATCAACTGGCCATGAAGAGGCAGAATGCGAAAGAGCAAAGATTCTCGTGGCAGAGTATAAAGCCAAACAACAGCTCAAGTGCCAACTATGCGAAGAAAATGGTCATACAGCTAAATTCTGTAATAAATTTAGAAATAAACAACAAACGCAGCCAAATAACAGCAATAATTACAGTAGAAACTTTCAGAGGAAATTTTGCGAATACTGCAAAATAGGAGGACATGTAGTGAATGAGTGTAAAAAATTGAAAACCCTAGAAAGTGGAGGGAAAAATAATCAAGTAAACTGTAGCTATTGCAATGAAACATGGCACAAAATAGATAATTGCGAAAAAATTAAAAATCTTGAAAGACAACAAGAGAAATTCTGCTCGATATGCAAAAATAATAACCATACAGCAGAAAGATGCTTCAGAATTACGAACAACCATGGAAACTACAATGCTCTTCCAGGAGGGAGCGCCTAGGAAGGGAAAATGAGAAAGAATCTAGAAACCACTGAAAACAAAGCCGACACAATATTAGAAACTTACGTACTAAAACTCGAGAATTTATTGCAATATATAGAGGTAGAAGATCAACACTCTGGTAAAATAAATAGGCTACTAGTAGATAGTGGAGCACAATTAAACATCATTAAGAAACAAAATATATCAACGAGTCACATAAATAACGACGAACAATTTTTAATATCAGGAATAACGGAAAATGCCATACGTACCTTTGGATCTACAAAATTACCTATAAACGGAATATATTTTGACTTTCATGTAGCTCCGGAGACATTTGCCATTCCGTATGATGGAATCATAGGAAAAAAGTCTTATTACATCAAAAATTAAGACTAGACAAAGGTTACTTGGAAATAAACCGTAAGAAAATCGAACTGAAATCTACAACGCAGATAAGCACAATAAATACTAGTACAATAGCGGAGGAATGCAGTATAAAAGAAAAGACTGAAGAAATAGAGACAGAAGAGATAACGGTACAACAAAATTTAGAAAAAGTACTAGAGATTGTAGGAGAAATTTAAGACAGTATAAATAAAGGTATTTCAGTGTATGAAAGTAACACAGAACGCACAGTTGACTCGCTAGATTTCGTAAAAGAAAACTCGGACGAAGCACATTTGAGCAGCTGGAATCAACGAAGACTTACAGATTTCATTCATGATTCAAAGGTGCATATACAGCAATTTATAGGAAACATTAATGAAACTCTCGAAAGTACAGAGAAAGAAGAAGCCGAAGAATACTACATATAAAATTTTCCGACATTAATAAAAAAAAATAAAGAAAACGTAGATTTTGAAAGTGATGAAAAATATCTACGCCATACAAACGAAATAAATTTCGTCACGTTCGACATAGAAGATATGCCTGATACCTTTACAGGAATTCCAGGATTATCACTGCCAAAAGTGGAAGAAACTTTACACTCTGGTTCTATATATCTAACGTCAGAAGGCGAAAAAAAGCAGAGGAAATCGCAAAATTAAGTAAAAGTGAGAGAAACAAACTATTAATGAACGCAATAAATTTAAATCATTTATCGAGAAGAAAAAGGAAATTTATTGAAGATCTAATCCTATTAAACGAAGACATATGCTGGCTAAAAGGTGCAAAGCTAGTAACATGCAACGTGGAAGATCACGAGACAAATTTAACCGACGAAACGTCAGTTTATGTAAAACAATTTCCGTTACCCTATACATTAAAACAAATAGCTATTAGTGAAACAAAAAAAAAAACGTGTGCGTCACGGGACGCCCGACAGAAGTGATAACTTCATATGATATTTATAGAAACTATCAAATATAGAACTTGTTTAACGCATGATGGCAATAATAATTTTATAGTTATATTTTTTGTTAATCTAATAATTTATAAATAGATCAGGAATAAGTAAAACGTAATTTAATTTCCTTTTGAATGTAAAATATATATTTTATGTACAATATTTATCATTATTTAACAGTTTAAGTTGACTGGCTGGTATTTAACACAACAATATGATTATCAATATACACGTAAATATCACACTCGGTAATTGAAAAATCAAAATAACTATCTGTTTACTAACACAATTTAATAACACAATGTTCACTTCAAAAGTTTTACTAATGTAGAGGTTATGTTTACTGTGCACGCGCGCAAAGAGAAAAGTGTCGAGGAAAGAAAGGGAGAGATAGAGAGCGTCTGTAGTGGAGCATATCGACGGCTGACTGGAAGATCACCGTATCTCAGCCGCGGCTTCGAGAACGCCGTATCCAGGCGGTGGCTTCGGGATCGCCGTGTCTCAGCCGAGGCTTCGGAAACGCCGTATCTGAGCCGCAGCTTCGGAAACGCCGTATCTCGGACGCGATTTTTTTTCCTCAAATTTTGTAGTGGCAGCACTGCGCAAATTTTAAATATGACGTAAAAATTTTTTAAATTTGCGTCAAAAATTCTGAAAAAAATCAGAATTACTTATTTGATTTATTATTTGACATTAACTACACTGTAAGTATAGATAATGTAGAAATTCGAGTAGAAAAACTTTTCATTTTACACCGATAATATCACGATTTTGTAAACCGATTGGAATGGCCTGTCGTTGAATAGGCGTGAGATCTTTATAACCAACTTTGTCAATAATATCCAAGATTTCTTTAGGAAAACCTGATTCCTTCCACGACCGGATCGGATCAGAAGAAACCCCAATTTCAAAGTATATAGGGTCGCGCCGTAGACAAATCGTACTTTCTACTTTTTCTTGCCAAAGCGGCGCTATCGCGCCCCTAGATAATTTAAATTTAATATTTTACTAATTCAACAGAAAAAAATTAAAACTCTTCGTTGTACTCGTATTTTGTACTTCTTTCCACCTCGCTAAACATTTTAAGTAAATATTATTCCTCCATAAATTTTACGTGTTTCGTAAAATGAAACAAAAACCTCTGCTGTTATTCTACTCGAATTTCTACATTACCTATACTTACAGTGTAGTTAATGTCAAATAATAAATCAAATAAGTAATTCTGATTTTTTTCAGAATTTTTGAAGCAAATTTTAAAAATTTTTACGTCATATTTAAAATTTGCGTAGTGCTACCACTACAAAATTTGAGGAAAAAAAATCGCGTCCGAGATACGGCGTTTCCGAAGCCTCGGCTGAGATACGGCGATCCCGAAGCCACCGCCGGGATACGGCGTTCTCGAAGCCGCGGCTGAGATACGGTGATCTTCCAGTCAGCCGTTGATATACAGTATGCGAAAGAGAGAGGGCATGTAGACGCGAGCGAGTGAGAGAGAGCGAGAGAGAGAGAACACGTGCCAGTAGAGAGAGAATAAAGCGCGCGCAGAGTGGGGATGTCTCCGCTGAGCCGCCGTATGCGTGCGAGAGAGGAAGCAAGAGACCGCAGGGTGGGGATGTCTCCGCTGAGTCGCCGTATGCGTGCGAGAGAGAACGCAAAAGACGGCAGGGTGGGGATAGCCAGACATAACGGCGCCGTAACGCATTCCAACCAATTCACTTCGTCCCATAAGAAGTTATCACTTCAAAAATTATACAATTTTGTATGCTCACATTTTTATGAATGGCAAAGTAGCATTTTAATAAAATAAAGTTTATTCTTATTTCTGTATTGCCATACTTTATATAACAAGTTATGGCAATACAGTTGCAATAATCAGTTGCTCGATTCAATATCCAGTTTTGGCTGATATAAGATCAACATATTTTATATTTGTTTTAGTTAGTCCTATTTGTATCAATGATTCTGTTAATGAATCTTTGACATGGTCCAAAAATAATGTACTATCTTTTGGTAACAGATCAATTTTATTGCCAACTACATACACGTGTCTTTTGCTTCCTATGACTTCTGGTAATTTTAGCCAAATGCTACATGGAAAATCAGTCAAATCTACAAATTAAAGCGCTATAGCTCTTCGATTATCATTGATCTTTTCTAATAGTTTTGGATACTCATCTGGTGAAACTCTAATATCCAAACATGCACGATAATTCTTCATAAAATGGCATCTTTGACATATAACTGATCTTAAATCAGCGATACTTTTATGCAGAAATAATTATGATGACAAATAGCCAGGAATAGCAACATCCTTACAATGTAACAATGCGCCACATCAGCCACAAGGTAAAGAACTAACATCAGCATTTGGGTTTGGTGTGCCATATTTTACATCTTGAAAATCTTCCAATGAATCATCATAAATTTCATAACCTGATCTCCAAGATGATGGTATCAGCTCATTTTTGACAGATCATCCTCCAATCGCACTTTAATCGCATTACTTTTATTTTTGGCATTTAGATCATTTGGATTTGTAGATGAATAATTTGATAATTCTATATATTTTTCGTACAGATTTTAAAATTTATCATCCAGTTCTACCTCGGTTGTTCGTTGCTCTTTATGTTGAAAGTTATTGGTAGGTACTTTTTTATTTGTCATGTGAATAATTTGGAACACACAAAATTACCTTCCTTATGCGTGATAACTTCAAAAAATAATGCAGCATTCTTTTTAAAATGTTAGCTTTTGTTTGGAAAAAATTATCTCTTTATAATGCTTCAAAAACTTATTTCTAATTTACTCAATTGAATAATCACCACATCACTTTTTTTAGCACACATGTTAAAATACACATTCGTTTCATATATTTTTAAATAGTTTATTTTTATTTTATTTTACATAAGTTGATAAACATCTGCGCACGTTGTTTGCTTAAGTTAGATGAAAAGTTAGGTATGGTATGGCTATACTATAATCGCGTACGTATGATATAGCCGATTTACGACTATATATTGTTCCTTTTCCTAACTGGTGTCAGAATACGTATGCAATATAAGCATTGTTACAAATGCGTTTTTATACGGCAATTTCAATTTCAATAATTCGGCTGATATTTGCTGAATATTCCATGAATCCAAATAAGTTTTACTTTTGTTGACAACATTTATTTTTAAATAACTTAATGCGCAAGGAATTTCATAAAGACTATTTCTTATTATCATTTTTTCCCCAATTACACGTATTTCTTCGTTTTGAAGTCTTATGAAGTTTACAGCCATTACAACTATATCCATTAATCAAGCGCTTTGGTTTATCAGCACTATGATCGCCCATCTAAAATAGATAAAAATAATAAATAAATTTGCTAATTTAAAATATAAAATATTTATTAGTTGGAACAGTATGATGATATGATACATAAGTTTTCGGGAACAGAGCTGATACTTTTTCTTTGGTAACTCATAAAAGAAAAGAGACTGTCTCTGCGCACCATTGAAAGGAGGACTTGCCAAGATAAATGATGATTATGTACTGACAAAAGATGAATATATTTATAAATAGCTAGTTTTAAATCACTAATGTTTGATCTCTCTTTCTTCTTTTTATAATATGGCTGTGAGCTGGGCACGTAATGCCATTACCCAGTAGTGTTAGGTCTTCCGTGTCGAATATTGCTAAATACTTAATGTTCGTCTCTATTGTGAAATGTGTATAACAACCATCAGCGGACGGTCACTTTTTGGCTTGAGAGAATTGAGGGAGAAAAAGATTTGTTGTTACTTATATGTCTCTCACACACATATTATGCGATTTCCCGTCTCCTCAATTCCTTACTGTACGCACAAGCAGCGACACGAATTGGTTTTTCTATAGGGTACCTATATATTCTCTTCTTGACCTATGCCACTGTATAGCAGCCAGCAGCGACGTCAGCGAAGAAGCTGTTTGAGTAGTGACGTGCCAGAGAATATAGTATACACAATGGCTCGTAAGAGGGAGGGGAAAGGACACGGGTCAAACAGCGGGGCAAACGGCGCAGCGTATGTACGAAGTACAACTCGAGCCGCTTACTCGAATTTTGTTCGGCGTTGCGTGAATAACGTCGGTGTTATTGTCGAGGAACCATCGTAGGCAACGATGTCTACGAAAAATCCGTGGCTATTCGTCGAATTTGAGGATATCTCTATGGCAGTGGTGCCTAATTTTTGGTTAGTGGAAAATGTAATAAAGATTGCATGGCCACCGTACAGAACGGATTCGAAAAATCTTCGTGCAGTTACGAACAGAGTCGAGCCAGGCACAAACTGGACTTCATACAATCTCCGTAGGATACTTGCAAGCACAGGTAACTTTTATTATATTATATTATATTATATTATATCATCGCTTTTGCGATATACAAAACACTGACCGCCTTTGAAGCTATCTATGACGAAGCTAAAGCGAAAGAGAAAATTGATTTTGAGGATTCCCCGGACATCGATGGCCAATTTCATTGTTTGTCGAATAGATCTCAACGCAGTCAAAGGCATAAAGAAAAGCTCAGTAGCAGCTCAGAAGATGAAGAGACAGATAATATCCTGAAAGGCACAAATGTAATCAAGATAGCAGATTTCCCGAAGCTACCAACATGTGTTGACGGAGGTGAATTATAAATATTGTGAACTATGAGTATACAAATTATAAGTGTACATTGATTTGTTGTGTAATTGTATAGGAATATTCGTTGAAAATTCAAAGAGCGGTAAGAAGCTAAACAACATCAGCAGTACATCATTCGTTGTCGAAGGCGAAGTAGCAGCTCAGTCTGGTCTACAAAAAGTATTCAATAACAAAGACTCTCGTAAGTATATAATGTACAACTTGATATGCTCTTCCTAAACATTTATCTAATCCTGTAGACAACAGCTGATTTATTTTCACAAAACAGTAGTAAGGATCACAGGTCACTTTTTATCGCTCGAACCACATATAGATCTGTACTTTACCTTCTGCTCTTTCAAAAGTACACCAACTTGTAAAAATATAATCAAATACTTCGAGAGGGAGAGCATACCAAATTATAGCTTTTTTTCAGTACATTAGTGAGGAGAAAGTCTATTTTTAATTCCAACTTATTCAGATATGAAGACTGAAAAAATGCACTGACTGATTAAGCAGAGCTACAATTAGAGAGCAACGGCAATGATCTTTGAAAATCTCTTATAGCACGAATAACCTGTATGACTAAACTATACTTTCTGATCTCAGAAAGTAAACCAGTTCTTAAGAATACAATCAGACACATCCGGAGGGATGGAATATAAATTTTCAGCTCTTTCCAACAACTTATTATGGACTTCTTTATAGGGGGACTTGTAGTGTACGAAAGGCAGATTGTTTAAACTGTTATTCAAATTAATAACTTATTGCTATATTAAAGTTGTTAAGTCTCTTTAATTTAATTATACATTAATTAAACAATTTTATTATAATTTTGCAGACAGTCAAAGTTTTGAAGATGATGATGAGGTAATCGAAAATCAAACTGAAGATAACTGAGAATGGACAATCGTAGAATTTACGGATGATATGAGGATGTTTGCCATTTCAACTTTTGGATACAGCTTTGTGAAAAAATATGCGCGTGGCCTCCTTATGAGTCAGCAAGCTTAATTGAACAATGTTTAGAAGAACGTGACGAACCAACTAAAGATTGGACAAAACGCAACATTTAAAAAATCTTTGGCAATTCAGGTATAAATTATTTTGTTCTGTAAAAGTAGATTTTTCGAGGTTATAATTACAAATTAATTTTCGTTCTTTATACAGTAAAAATAGCATACGTCTCGCATAGGCCGATATAATCACCCACCGCGAAACAGAAAATTAATAATCTCGTTCGTCATACAGGATGAAAAACAAAAATACTCGCGAAAATCCGTACGCATAATCATTTGCAGATTCGTGCTTCGGCGAGCAATGCTCGCGGACATAGAAGCCGTCCACCAAGAAGATCTGGAGAAGGCAAAAGCCTACATAGGCGATGTAATCACAACTATCAACCGGAAACGCTATATCTTCAGCTTGTAGCTTACAAGGCGAGAGATGAAACCAAGTGACCTCAATAAGTGCTTAAAAACGTTAAAGAAACTCTTCTTAGAAAAGAAACTGCGTTCTTTCAGGATAGCTAGATCAGGGGAGATAACTGACACTTTGCCCAGAAGAACTTTGGTGCAAAGATTTAAGGAAGTGTTTCATAACGTTGACATGGCGATAACGTTTTGCTATGGGACATGTAGGACAGTTCCGCCAGAATACCGCTCAGCAATTCTAGAAGACTATCACAACAGCCTATTTGGGGGACACAGAGGCATGGGCAAAACTTACAGACGTGTCCGAGAAAAATATTACTGGAAGGGAATGAAGGAAAACATTCAGGAGTTTGTCCGCAAATGTTCGACGTGTCAAGAACAGAAATTAGTGCGAATTAAAACACGAGAACCAATGGTAATTACCGATACACCAAGTGAAGTGTTCCATAAAGTAGCCATCGACACAGTGGGACCACTCTGTAAAACTACGGAAGGAAATTTGCATATTTTAACAATGCAATGTCAATTTTCGAAATTTTGCATAGCAGTGCCCGTACCCAATATAAAAGCATCACCATCGCAGACGCCTTGTCCAGACACTTATTTGCGCAATATGGAGTACCTCGCATCATATTGAGTGATAGAGGTAAAAGCTTCCAAAATAAGTTATTATCGGAGCTGTCCGAGATTTATCAGTTTAAGCTAAATACAACAACAGCCTATCAACAACTGCTCGCGGGTGATTTACCGCTGCTCACGAGTCGCAGCAGGTATTTTCGGGTGTTGCGGGAGTGCATTAGTGTACGCGTGCACCCAGACAAGCTGCACGTCGCAATATATATATATATATATATATATTTTTTAATATATATATATATATATATATATATATATATTTATTTATTTAAAAAAAATATATATATTATGACGAGGAACGCTGTTAACTCGTCATAACCTCCCCAGCATACAATCATTATATTATTTAATGTAAATTAGCTACATGTTACAGGTGAGGGAGCACACCATAACGGTGAGTGGGGAGAGGGAGATCTTAAAAAAATAAGACTGCTTACAGTAAAATTTGTAAAAGCAGTATAAAAATAATCAAAGTATAGATAATTCTGAAGATTGTAAAGTTAGTAAATCCTTCTATTACTAAGAAATAGCTCGTAAGTCTAAACATTATTCTATAACATTAAAAAATGTTGTTTTTTGAAATGTGCTTCCTCTAAAAGTTCCTGTGCATATTACTGTGACTCTATAGGTATAGGTAAAGTAAAAAAGTAAAGAAGGATATCGGACAATAAAGAGTGTTTTTATCGGTACGATGATAGATTGCAAGATGTAGATAAAGTCACAGAATCAAGCTGCCTCGCAATTCTGGGTTAAAATTTGATTTTAAAATGTTCTTTTTTGAAATGTGCGTCCTGTGAAAAATAAAGATCTAATTCAATAAATTATCACTTTTTTACCCCCCCCCCCCTCCCATGAACAGTTTTATATCTCATTTTTTTACGTGCTTTAAATCACGCTAAAAACGATTTAGAAACGTTTCAACAACGAACTAACGTTTTTCAAGTATACGTTGCAGAAACATTTCTTGCACGTCTTTACTTCGTAAACAAAACTTTTGTAGAAACGTTGTTGAAACATTTCTTGCACGTCTTTACTTCGTAAACAAAACTTTTGTAGAAACGTTGTTGCAACGAAACGGTAACGATTCATTTCAACGCGAAAATAAAATTTATCATTTCTTATGTTCGTTGCAGAAACGTTTCCAACACGTCTTTCGAACGTACTTTATACGTCTCTTTCACGTGATATACGGCAACGTTCCAGCAACGTTCTCATCTTTTTCTACCAAAACGTTTTTGCAACGTGTAATATCAAACTATGTGAGACTTTTCTACGTTCCCACAACGTTTTACCAACGTTCTCCTTCGCTTAGGGAAACGTTCTTTTGTTTCCAGAGCAACGTTCCTCAAACGTTCCTACAACGTTTTCTGCTATGTGGGTTATAATACATTTTATCCTCCCTTAATAGCCAGTTAAGTAGGGCATCACTCTTATCGTTACGACTGTATCGCGGACTAATATTATATTAGACTTTGGAAGATTTGATTGCTTCTTTGTGCAACAAATTGTGATAAAGATAAAGGATGCTTAAGGATGTGTCACTTACCTTGCTACAATCACTGCTGCCGACCTGCTCAGCTACCAGCTCGTCCTCTCAGTGGCGTCGACTCAGCTTCCAAAGCGAATAGATCTCGAGTATGAATGGGCACGTCAGAAGTCAGGAGTTTCAGGATTTAAATGTGGACTCATGCGGCTGAATTCTCAATCAAATTTATTCAAA
This sequence comes from Trichomalopsis sarcophagae, assembly GCA_024372645.1. Lineage (NCBI taxonomy): Eukaryota > Metazoa > Arthropoda > Insecta > Hymenoptera > Pteromalidae > Trichomalopsis > Trichomalopsis sarcophagae. Next base: position 43,719 of record QLSS01000250.1, read on the forward strand.
TGCCACAAGATCGTTTAACGCTCGCTCGCGACTAACGCATGTACAGTAAACAATTATGATTTCTATCAAGAACGATGAACGGCAACGTCAGTATTTTAAGTTCGATAGTATCGAAAATATTCCAAGTCTTTGAACAATCAGAAATATCTTAAGTTCTTTATATCTTTTATATAAATATCTTAAGCCATCGAAAATATTCACAACAGATCCTTGCTAAAAATATGCGATTGAATTCAATTGAAATAGATTAAAATTTAATCGAATCAAATCGTTTTAAATCCATTTAATAGACCAGCCAAATTTGAACGATTAAATTCCTATAAATTTAAATCGTTTTTAATAACAATCGGTTTTAAAAAGAATACAATATTAAATTTAATATATTTTTATCGATGTTTATGTAGTAATTATTTTAGTGCAGTTGAATTGTAATTTTTTTTAATAATTTTAATCAATTTTAAGATCTCCAATCATTACTAAATTATCTATTGATCTTAATACTAATTTTATAAAAAGCTTTGTATATATTTTAATCGATTTTAATAACCAAAACAATTACTATTCTTGTTATATCATTTAAATGTTACTTTATCAGTATATATTAATCTGTTTGAATGGTACTTTATTAGTAAAATATTAAGTCTATCCCAATCTATCTTTCAAGGATTAGCTTTTAAAGTTACTTTAATCGATTAAAATGATCACAACAATAATCATACTTTTAATATTTATTTGTAATTTTGTCAACAAACTTGAATCTTTTTGAATGGTAATTTATAAGTATAATATTGTCACGCCTATCTGTGACTAAAGCAGTACTTATTTTCACCGTGTTTATCACACTCGCTACGCTCGTGCGCTAACCTCAAATGAGAACTAAATTAGTTACAAATAGGCGAGGCTTACGGATTTTAGCAGTCTGTGCTATAAAATTGTATACGATACGCTTGATTTAAATGGCTGGAAACTAGATTTTATTCTTTTATTTTGAATAGTCGCGCTTTTAGCATGGCGGACAGTATATTTACATAACAAGTGTCTTGGATTCTCCTTCGAGTCAAAATTCAAAAAACCAGCGGGAGCAGACTGCTACCATTTTGAATGCGCGCGGGATTTTAATAGAATTATATTTTTTAAGACTTTGGTAAATTTCAATAAATAATTCTTCTGCATTTCTACACAATTTGTAAAATATTTGTATAAAAATTAGATGTATAGTTATTTATAAGTAAAGTTTTTATGAATAAAAACCTTTAAAATGTACATTTAGCAAATATGTAGAACGATTGAAAATCGTCTGAAACGCATAAAAAACACGGTCTTAAAAGTAATTTTTTCCAACGAAACTTAATATTAAAAAAAAAAATTTAAAGCTCTTTTTGGTAACTATCGTTTATCTTGTAATGTTATTTCTATATGTGTCATTTTCCTCATAAATCATATTGTTATATATTTTTACTATACATAGTAGTAGGGGCTGGGCTGATACTGCGCCAGGCTGATCCCGCGAAACCACATACCAACCGATGGCAACTCATATTAGTAAATTCCTTTTTTACCGTCCGAGTCAGCATCCTGCTCCGACGTACCGACCCCGTCTCCCGCCCCATGTCCCCTGTGCTGACACCGACCCAGCCCTCCTGTGATCGGGCGAGGCACTCTGCATTATCGACTAGTTTGTACAGAGTATGCGGAAGGAATCACTTGTGAATGATACGCACCACCGATCAGTTTCCTGCATTATCAACCCCGCATTAGGATGGAATAAAGGTTAGGATTGATAAATAAAATTAACGTGTGATTTTTGTTTTTTTTTTTATTTGATCCAAAAACAAATAATAATAATAATATTAATAATACAAAATTTGTAAATCTCAGAATCTCTTGTAACCTTGATTTTCTGGCATGGAGTTTTTGTTTGTAGAATATTTGTTAAAATAATTTGTCCATTGTTTCCTTTTATCGGTAGGTGCAGAGCAAGGCTTTCCTCGATATGTATTACACTGTCTATCATTTTCTACCCTTCGAGTATTCTTATCCTCTTTGAGAGGCGTTTATGCAGCACGATTCCGACTCATTTTTTTTTTTTTTTTTGTTCTTCTTTTGATAATGGATTTGGCAATACTGATTAATTATTTTTTTCATACATGCTTTTTATACAAGTTTCTTCACATCACCACTTATAGGATTATATTTGACAATGCGATCATGTAATATTAAGCAATATGCTGTTGTACTTGCAGGCATATTATTTTTACTTTCAAATTCGAGACGTACAGCTGCTTGTTTGAGGGACTCATTTTGTTTTGAACAGTCTATGACTATGAGTGGTGCATGTTGGATACATTCTTCTTTACTTAGAAGAGAATCTATTACAATTCTCTCAGAATAATATGCACTTTGGAAATTTGCATATAGCATACTGATTGTTTGCAATATCAAGATTGAGATTACCGTATGGGTAACTCTGAGAGTTGAGGAAAAGTTTTACATTACTAATAATGCAGTGGTCAAAATAACTAGCATTCTGTCTTCAAACTCCTTTCTTCGCTGTTTGAAAGCCTAAAATAATAAAATGTGGCATTTCCAGTTGATTTGATGTTTTAACTGTCCATACATGTTGCGTAGTTGTTGGAAGTACAGGATACTCATACGAATGAACGATACTCATACCCATGAACGAAAACTTATAGCAATCGGTATATCTTTTGAATGTAATTATATAGTTGTATTTTTCGTCGGTCTGAGAGTACGAGGTAGGGCATAAGCCACTCTGTACGAGTACATTGTAGCCTCTTATAAAACAGCGTTCAAATCATTTCTCGATCTTGTTAGAGTTCGTGCTTAACATTTACAACGATTTTTCAATAATCCTCAGCGAAACCAAAGATCATTGATAGAGGAACTGTCACATCAAAGTTTCCATTATTAACAGCTATATTTCCCACGTCACTGATAGGTGTCCAGCCAGTATTTTCAAGATACTTTAGCTGACTAGGTGAGAAAGAAGTGTAGCCTTTCATCAAGGTTGTTGCAGCAACGTTTTTACATCGATCAATCTCTATGGCATTCATCTCATATCGAATTTCTTCAAAGAGATGACTTACATCATTGTTCACAAAAAGTGTGTGTTGTACTGCAGTACCATATTGTCTAGTAATCTTACTACAAATATGTAGAGAACTTTTAGATGGTAGTACACACAAATGTTGATGCTGAATAGCTATTTTAATTTTATCACTATTGTTGAATGTGCTGTGTAGGATTGGTGTGCATGAACCTCATAATGCGATACAGATTCATCAAAGATGACTGGAGATTGTACGTTAAGAACTGCCTTCATCTTGACAGCAGCAACAGTAGATAAATGTACAAGTTTTTTTTTCTGTATTTTTCTCACACGTCGACCTGTTTTTTCTCCACCACCACCACCGCTTTACTTTGAGACCAAGACTTTGCAGAAACTGACTGTTTTGACGTGTTAATCGTTTGATCACTCGTTGCGGACTGACTGTCTGACGACATACTGAGCTGTTAATATAGATTTTGCCAGCATTAAATACAATACCCATTTCAAGTGCTTTTCAGAGGCAAACGAATTGTAATAATTTCACCGCGAAGATTAATCAATTCACCATCTTAATCTACTAGACGTAGTTGTAAATGATCAATCACTTTCACGGATATCGGTAAGTATATTATTTGTTTAGGAACCTTGATTATCTTGTAGCCTGGTATAACTGCTGGAAAACATTCATGTATTGTATGAACTTTTTGTTGAGTTATGTATGCTCCTGCTGTAATATTACACTCGACTCGTAGAGCGTTTACTTTGAGAATGGCTACTGGAAAATCTGAGTCTAATGTATTATTATTTGGCTTGATACTAACTTTTATACCTCGCGTATCGAGGATACCTTGCAGAGTTCGTTCAATATCCTCAATCTCATAACTGCCTGTAGGAGGTTCAATTATTTCTTGTCCTACCTAAAACTTATTGCATTTTGTATTAACGTTTGGTATGGAATTGAATGTTAGCAGCTCAATAAGTTCGACGCTGTACTACTTATCCGAATCCAGCTCTATGGGGGGAAAATAGTGTGTCTCGAGATTTGAGGAGGTGCCAGAAAGGCTAAGAGTCATCGACTCGACAACCATCTTGAGTATACTAATTCAACTCATCTAGATTTCTTTTTATATAGACAGAACTGTTCCTTACGATTGAGCTGATTGCAGATAAATTTAAGACAGAGATGACCACAGATGAAAGTTGAAAATTCCTGATACCTCCGATAATTGTATTTGACTTGAGATACTTTCCAGTAGTTCATAAGATCTTGAGGTGGTTGGAAATCACTAAAACTATCAAAGTATGTAACTTCGTTACCATTTTTTCGATAAGCTACCCAGTGCGTGCCGGATCCACTCGAATCATCTAGATTTATGGTTACCGATTCTTTGGCTCGGCATCCATTTGAAGGTAGGTCATTTCGCATAAAAACTCCACGAAATTTTGTTATTTTCATCAATTTTGCATACTTGAGTAGATCCAAGTCGGTGAGTGCACGTTTTGGCAATCTTATTTCATCGAAGTTTTTTCTTCCACATTGTTTCTTCGTTTTGTTTTGTTTGAGAAAGATGCCGAAACCTTTGTGATGAGGTTTCAGAAACAGTCCCTTACCAAATGTCAGCATTTCCATTTTCTCATTATGACTTTTTTGCTCTTCCATTTGTTTCTTATCAGTGTTTGCCTGATTTATTGCTTTTGCGATTCCTGCAGCTCCTCCTGCAAATGAGCCGACTGCACTGAGGCCAGCAAAAAGTGGAATAAGTGCTCGAAGAAAGACGCCTACTTTGCTGGCAAATCTGTCCCCACCAACGTTTCCATGCACGTTCAAAACATGTGCTCGCTTTGTTCTACGACGTGACTCTCGCAACAACACTGCCCTATTGTGACGTCACTTACACTTAAAACAAATGCATTTTAAATTCTGATAATAAATACAATATTTCTTCGTTGAATTTTACTAGAAAATGTTCATCTTTATGTTATTCATTTATAATTTCAACCGATACTTTTGCATAAAATTCCCAATTATATTATTTATTTATATAAACTACTAACTTGACGATAAATTTGTCAATACAAACACTATAATCTATTAAACAAATTATATTAACGTCTCAATATCAAATAACTAATCAAATAAATTTAATTTCAAAAATGACTATACTTCAAATGCACATATCATACTTGATAAAAATCTCTACCTAAAAATAAATCGTAAAATCTCAATATATTGCTGCCGAATATCTCATAAAGAACAATTCAACTTGGGCCCGCTAAAATAAAGACGCGAGGACTACCGAAGTGACTCGAAGCAGTGCGCGCGCTCCTCTATATCTATGGCTATACACACGCAGTCATGTGCCCGCGCGAACGCTTCCCACCACTCAACTCTCTGGCCTGGCAGTCACAGTTTTTTGGACGAAATTCTCTATTTTAGATCACGGATTCGAAAAGAGCGCGAAATTATACGTCCAGATGAGCTTTCGCGTTAATAGTCAAAGTAAACTATACAATTAATTTCAAGGTCAAATTTTTGTTTCAGGCATAAAGCTTACAAAGACTACATCAGTGACCATGTTCAATGATATAATATGTACTTTTATTGTGGACAACTAAAGGATAACGTAATACATCTACTGAAGAAATGCAAACCTTGCCCCTAGGTAGAAGTCAACACAGAGTCAAACACTTATTGATAAGGAGACCCCCTATCCGCGATGCTAACAAGTGCATATTTTCATGAAACTTGTAAGCACCCCCGGAGCCGACGACGAGGACGTAGGAGGTCTCCCGGCTCCATTTCTTTGGTCCTAAAAATGGTCGATTTGTGGTTGTATTGCTCTCCAAAGAGGAAGCCAATTAAGATCATGTTGTAACCCATGCCCATAGTGAACCAGCCAGTGAAGGCAAGATCGTGTAGTGACCCAGCCAGTGAAGGCAAGATCGTGTAGTGACCCAGTCGCTTAAGGCAATATCACATTGTTATCAGCTCTCTTCACATGAAGTAGATGCTCAATGTGTGCACCATTATTTTCTAAGCACAACAGTAATCGACGGCGAAAATTATGTTGTACATTTCTAAGCATTTGGAGGGTTATCGCTCCACAAGTTCTTCTTATTCTATCCATCATATACAGTCTTGTCGTTGGAGCTTCACTATACACAACATCTTTTACGTATCCCCATAAAAATAATCTAGCGGGTTCAGATCTGGTGATCTAGGGAGCCATAAAACTGGTCTACCTCGTCCTATCCATCGATTTGTAAATTGTTGATTCAAAAATATCCGTACAATACGAGCATAATGAGCCGGAGCACCATCTTCTTGATACCATAAGTTTAGTCTTATTGCAAGAGGAATATTCTCTAGGTATCCTGGCAAATCATTTTCCAAAAATTCTAAATACATTTGACCATTAACCTTTAGACTGCCGGGATTTGGATGAGCATATCGCCCTCAGAAAACTGGTATTTGAGGTACCTTATATCAATGATTGATCATACACACAGTGTTGATCATGGGGTGCGTCAATATATTGATTCTCCGGCAGTCTAAAGGTTAATGGTACGTTCAAAAAAATGTGGTCCAATTACTTGGTCATTGCAAATACCGACCCATACATGTAAACTCCAACGATGTTGATTAAGCACTTCACGATACCAATGTTGATTTTCTGGTGATCAATAATGGCAATTATGCCTATTGAGACTACCATTGCTTATGAATGTCGCTTCATCACTGAAACAAACATTCCAAAAAAATCTGGATTTTGATCCAACATCTCAAGAGCCCATCTACAAAAATGTACTCTGAGTTCGTAATCAGCCTCACTTAATTCCTGTACCAAAGTAATGTGATACGGATGGTAATTGACTGATCGCAACAATCTGTGAGCTGTATTTCGAGGGACTCCCAATTCCCGTTCTATTTGACGGGTACTAATACGGGGATTTTGGTGAACCATAGCCAAAACTGCAAGCAACCTAGGGTCGTTATTATTCTGAAGTCTATTTCTCTGTCTTTGGCTATGCAGTGGATTATTGCGAGATCATCTTTCGATGTTTATCACTTGTTGAGCAGTAGGATGGCGGCTATTTGGAAACCGCTCCGCATAAGTTTGGGCAGTAAGTCTGTCATTCCTACCACATTCACCGAAAGTTAAAAGAATATCGACTACTTCATTAGGCGTATAATTTGCGATTGCAATGACAAGAATTTTATCGGATTAATTAATGTTCAATTGCAAATGTGGAAAAAAATACATAAAATCTACTGAAGTAGGATACTACACTAAATGGATACAATATTGGAGAAATACAACAACAAAAGGTGTAAGCACCTTAAGTATGTAAAGCGACCCTAGACGAATAAAAAAAATACTGTGAGGTCAGAGTTTGAATAAAAAGTTCACGTATTCAAAAGTCGATAAATAAATAAAAAATACTACTTCGGTGTCATTTTGTAATTTCAATATGAAACAATCTACTATGATTTTTTACATAAACACAAGACTGCTGCTTCATTTAAAGTCGATCTGTGGAATTTTAACTTTCGGGGTCATGGTCAATCTCAGAAAAAGTTCACATCGTCTCCTATAGCGAAAGCTTATCTGGGCGTGAAACTTCGCGTTCTTTCAGAATCCGAAGTTGAAAACACAGAACATGTTCAAGGTCATGGGAGGGTCAACACTTTGATACCCAATAACTATTGTCTGAGGACAGTTTTTGAATAACCCGGATTTACCAGCTTAATGCCCCAAACAGAAATTTGTCCTTGAAATGACTTGTAGAGTTTACTTTGACCCCTAACACAAAAGCTCATCTGGACGTAAAATTTCACGCTCTTTTCGAATCCGAGGTCAAAAATAGGGGGTTATATTAAAAAACAAAAGTTGACCTTCAAATAACCTTGAAAATGAAGTTCAAGGACATATTCAAGGTCACAGAAGGGTCAGCCCCTCAATGCCCAATAACTTTTGTCTGAAACATTTTTTGATTAGATTGCAATTTGTCATGTTATTCAGCTGTCTAAGTTAAAATGGGACACCCTGCATATATATATATATATATATATATATACTAGCAACCCCCGCCGCGGCTTCGCCCG
>QLSS01000250.1:57451-72455 GCA_024372645.1 Trichomalopsis sarcophagae
ATATATATATATATATATATATATATATATATATATATACACGATATTTCACATCTCTTCTCATGGGTTAACATGTTTAGTCGCCAATATCATTATTAATCATACTTATTTTAAGGATTTTTCATACATATGTGTTAGTTATAATACAATATGTATACTTATATAATAAATAAATATTTGAATTTATAAATAAAACAAAAATTATATATTTTAAATGATGGATTTATATTTGGACTATCACTAAATCCTAAAATCCTACGCCACCGTCAGTAGCATCATGAAGTCTTCGAATTCTTTGTGTATGTCAATAAATATTATTAGAAGGTTGATAAGCACTCAGGATGGTTAGATGCTCGTTACTCAGACAATTAGCCAGCGTAGTTGATAGGGTATCAATTGATTTACTTTATAACAACTAACCTTACTTGTTTTTAATATATTAAAAGTTGTCTTAGCTCTTTTAGTTTTCAAAAGAATCCACTTAAATATGATGAATCGTGTATTTTGGTAAAAGAAATACACGATTTATCATATTTAAGTGGATTCTCTTGAAAACTCAAGAAGCTAAGACAACTTTTTTCGATAGATTTAAGTTCAGTAGACACAAATTTTTAAGCGATTCAAACGTATTAAAATTTTTATGTACTTTTCGTCTTTAAACAATCCTTATGCAAAAGCATGTAAAATAATGTATGAAATAGAAAATGAAGAAAATATTAATGCTCATAATAATGATATAACACCTCCTAAAATAGTACTGTTATTAACACGGGATAATCATACAAAGAATAAATTATATTTTGCATCATGTAATGAAGTTGCTGTTGTATATGTAGGAAATGATGGCGAACCTCCGTTTGACCGAGATATACGTATTTATCCAAAAAATGAAAAACCACAACAAATAAATATCCTCAGTAAACATCTTGGCCCAATGACATATCCTTTGATATTTCCTTTTGGTGATCCAGGCTGGCAACCTTATATGAAATGTACAAAAAAAGAATATTAAAATAATAATATATCTACACTACAGTTTTATTCATGCAGATTAGGCATACGTGGTGATTTCAATCCTTATTTGAATTTGTAAAATTTATCACAACAATTCATTGTTGTTGTTTGGACAAGGATCGAAGGATGTCGATTATATTACTTACGTATTCACTAAGCATAATTAAGAATTAAAATATATAAAGGATTAATGGATTACGTTTCCAATCGGGCAAATATTCTCGAATTGGAAAAATGGTTATATTACTATGATCTTTTATAGGTAGTCCTTACTCAATACAACAAAATTATTTAGATTCAATGACATAACTACAAGTCGACAGAAAACCATATTTCTGTAACAATGACCTGTAATCCAAATTGGAAGGGAATTTAAGAGAATTTATTACCGTATGAGAGTACAATAGATCGTCCTGATTTAATCACAAAAGTCTTCTATGAAAAAGTTAAAATTTAAAAAATCGAACTACTAAAAAATAATATTTTTGATTTATTTATAGTCCAATTAATATGGACACGAAATTACCAAAAATTCAAGCAGAACAACGGGCTTCGAAAAACATAGAAAGTATTTTATTACTACATGAGTTGAGATTAAATGATTTCCATATATGTAGAATTAAAATAATTACGACGATGAAGAATATAATAACGAATTACAAGTATATAAAGATGGTGAAAATTTATAAACATTAGTTAATTTTTTGTCTACCGCAAAAAAAATAGCTATGATTTGATCATGAATGCTACAATTAACAGTATAGAAAATAAATATTATTTTATCGACGGTCTCGGTGGAAGTAGTAGAAGTTATTTACATAACATGATGAATAAATATTTAATTTCAATGAATGTTTCGTTCATTACAATGAACTAGACTAGTATTGCTGCTAACTTATTAATTACTGGAAAAACTGTCCATAGTAGCTTCAAATTACCACGCTTGGAAGCTTGATCAGGTAACGGATAGGGGATTGTTCGCCGAGGCACACACCTCGGAGGGTAGAGCAAAATTAAATATGCTCCGTGGATCAAATTAGGCCTACGCGTTTGCCGTGCGGTGCGACCCGTAAGCTGCCAAAAGGAGATCCTGGGTAGAGAGGCGATCTAACGGTTTCTCTAACAAGACTTGTAAGACCCACGGTTGGGTGCCGAAGTGACTCGAAACATCTTTGGCTCCCGTTGACGGCAAGATGGGAGGCCGATTACCTAGTTAGTATCGGTCAACTGGCTTAAGCGAATGCGTGATATAGTGTGACATTCGCCGGAAACTCTCCAGAGAGCCAAGCACCTTTGTTGGGAGTCGGAGGCTCGAGAGAGTGGCAGTGGGCTAGTGCGATAGTGCGTGCTATACTCTGACATGATGTACTCAGTCTGGCACCACCTACAGTTATGTGTTGGGACCATGTCAGCTGCCCCCATAGACTGAAGAATCCAGGGGGTCGGACACATGCCGGGATAAAGAAAAATGCTTATAATATGGGAATCACAAACGAACTCAAGGAAAACTCACAGGAGAACCTGGAAGTTAAAACCTTGCTAGCTTGCGTGACAAGATAAGGGAGGTGAGAGATATTACCAGGGAAATTACCAAAACCCTGAATAAGCAGAATAGCGTAAACTTTAAGATTAAAGATGGATTACCCTTAATAGGATCAATGTTGATCGAAGCCGTCACGCTTCTTGACAAGATGGAGGATGTTGTGGAGAGACAGTCCCTTCAACAACCCAGAAAACGGCAAAGTCGAAGAAGAGGGTACGAGCATCATCCGACGGAGACGGTAGTACCCCCGCTAAAAAAGACAAGATGTAAGTGTCCCTTCAACAAGTAGAGACAGCGAGGGGAACGGACAGGCGACGAGATCGAGAAGATTTGTGTGACGTGCAATAAATGTAAATGTGTGCATGAAATGTATATCACCCACGCGATGGTGATCCGGCGCGCGAAACCTTTGCGCGAATAAACGCGTGCGAGCGTGATTATTCCAGCGTCGCAGCGAGTCGCAAAATTATTCTATACTTTCCTTTAAACTAAAAACTCCAATTCAAGCCTGCTAGATACCATTTTTCAATTCTAACCTCAAACTTTAATAAACACGTGTGACCCAGCTGTGTTACTCCACCAACTATAATGAGCAGTTTGTACTTAAGAAGGAGGTGAGCTGATTGAGTCCAACAACTGCCCATTAAGCTGGAGAAAAAGTATTACTATCTGTCTAAGAAATGGCAAAGAAAACTGCTTAGTTCGTAGATTCCATTCCAAGAACTAGCCATTAAATGATCATCCTAGAGTTCCTTGCCATTCCTTAGTATGCTCCCTCTCAATCCAGTCCCGGATTTCGCCCGCTAGCAGGCACCTTGCAGCACCTGTATATGGCTCCAGCCCGATTGGAGGGTGTTTAGATCCCAAAGCTGCAAGTCTATCTGCTATTTCGTTACCCCTGATCCCGGTGTACCCCGGGACCCAGAGTAGCCTGACCTTGTTGTTGTGAGCGGTCACCCGATTTACAACCACTTTGCATTCCCAGACCAGTCTGGAGGACGTCCTGTGAGCCATAAGTGCTCCAATTGCCGCCTGACTGTCTGAACAAATGGTGATAATTCTATTGCTAGCGCTGAGTTCAGTGTTCCTCTGAGCGCAGATCAGAAAACCGTATATCTCGGTCTGGAAGACCGTAGCACACCGCCCCAGGGAAAAGAAGGTTCCCCCTCGATTCCTTCGGTAGTAGTACCCTGAACCAGTGCCAGTCTCTGCCCTAGAGCCATCTGTGTACCAGACGTCCCCAGTTCCCGGTAGACTGTCCCTGCGGGCCTTCCATTCTTCTCTTGTCGGTATGACGACACCGTAACTTCTTCCAAAGAAGTAACGCGGGATCATCATATCAGTTTTAATGGAAAATTCCGGCAAGAGACCCACCCCACCCGGGAGCCCGGTGCCTCGTGCCTTGTGTCCATTGACCATACACATTGTGTCTGTGCGCTGCCTTAGCAGCCATCCAAACGATAGTAAGATGGAGTGGTTCCACCTTCGCAAGGATTCCAAGTGCCTTGGTGGGCGTAGTCCTATAGGCCCCTGTCGCCCCCCTTAGCACCTGTCCCCTGAGTTTCTCTAGTGCCGCCCTAGCACCCGCAAGCTCCTCCCTTGGCCATCAGATCAGCGCGGCGTAGGCCAGACGAGGTACCAAGACAGCCCTGTATAGCCACAGTATAATCCGGGGACTTAGTCCCCATGTACTGCCAAATTCCCTGCTACATGTCCAGAGAGCCACCAGGAATTTATCGCACTGGGCCGTGAGATGCTTCTCCCAGGTTAGGTTTTTATCAAGAACAATGCCGAGGTACTTAGCTGAGCCCTTTACCTGTATGGTGACTCCAGAGAGTTTGGGCGCCCTACAGGCATCTAGCTTGTACTTGCGGGAGAAGATTACCATTTCGACTTTATCCAGATTAACCGAAAGTCCCGTCGAGCAGCACCATCTCTCCACTTTCTTTAATGCAAGCTGCATGGCGTCCATGGCTGCGCTAATTTCACTTCCTTTTATTAGTATAAGGAAATCGTCCGCGTAGGCTTGAGCGTAGCAGCCCATCCATTCAGCGCTTCCAGTAGCCCATTTGCCACCAGGCACTAGATGGTGGGCGACACCACCCCGCCCTGCGCGCATCCCTTACTGACCTTGCCGGAGACCGTTACGGTTTCGAGACTCGAGATCACGGTCCTGCGTGTAAGCATGCCCTGAAGCCATTTTATTAATGGTCTAGGCATCTCGTGCAGTCCTGCCTCTTTAACAACTGCTTCGATAGTGATGCGCTTAAACGCTCCCACTATCTCTAGAAAAACTCCCACCATTACCTCCCCCCTTTCCAGCTGCTCCTAAATGCGCCAAACCGCTGAGTGTAAGGCAGTCTCTGTAGAGAATCCCGCCCTGTACGCATGCTGGTTAGGGTGAAGAGAAAGCACGGTTAGTATATCGTCTTGAATAAATCTATCCACCAATCTTTCTAGTGTCTTGAACACAAAGGAGTTAAGACTTATAGGTCTATAATCCTTGACGGTGGTGTGACTTGGCTTCCCTGTCTTAGGAATAAACACAACCTTGGCCGTTTTCCATATTTCAGGTACATGAGCCAAAGCTACATTTGCTCTGAAGAGCTTTACGAGGGGGCCAACCAGTTCCTCCAGCCCTTCTTGAAGGAATGCCGGGTAGATTCCGTCGATGCCCGGCGCCTTGAAGGGCTGAAAGTTCCTTATGGCCGACTTGACCTTTTCCGGTGTTACGATCTTCGCCGCCAGGTCCCATGCCGCCCTCTCTTGCCTATTCCTACCCGAGCTCTCATCCCCCATCTCGTGGGAGAACCGAAAGCCCGGGAAGTAGGCTTCCAGAAGTAGTTTTAAACACTCCTCTTCCGAGGTTGTGTATTCTCCTGTAGGCAGTCTGATTGCTTCAAGCGATACCTCAGGATTTTTCGCGAGTATCCGGAGGAGCCTGGCCGCGTCTGGATATCTCTCGATATCCTCGCAGTAGTTTCTCCATCCCTTGATTCTCACCGCGTTGATACGGTTTTTGTGTAGCTCCCGGTTCCACCATGGGGTACTCCATGTTACCTTTGGGATGGTCCAGGGTCAGCTTCTCTGGAAAGAGATGTTTACTATCTCACCTAGCTCAAATGCCCAGTGATCAAGCTCATTCGTTGTTCTAAAGCTTCGTTTGAAGGATTGAAGCTCGTTCCTAAGGTTTTCCCTAAAGAACGCCCAGTCCGTTTTCCTGGGATTCCTAAAGGCCCTTGTTTCCGAGCATCTCTTCTTCCATTCGAATTGGATGTATCTGTGGTCGGACAGTGAAGGTTCGTTAGATACTCGCCAGCTGCCCACCTACTCCTCCGTTCCAACTGTACACAGGGTTAGGTGAATTACCTCACTTCTAACCGAATTGTAGAAGGTGGGTTCTCTGCCCCTGTTCATAATACACAGACTAGTCGTTACCAAATACTGCAGCAGTGCGTCGACTCTGCCGTTAGTATCCGAACTGCCCCAGACTATGTGATGAGTATTAACGTCGCATCCCAGTGTAAGAAGAGTGCTTCGCCGTCTGCAATGTTCAACAAGATCTTGTACCTCCCTTGGTGGAGGCTCATCCTGGGAGTCGTATGGAAAGTAGCCGGAGGCCACTACAACCTCCTTCTCAGAGCCCCCTCCTACAGGGAGTTTGATTTTTATAGCCGTAAGGTCCCTGCTGCACCGAGCCAGCAGCAGCAGAGTGTCAAAACCTTTAACAAGTATGCACGCCCTGGGAACGCTACGCGTTTGGCTTTATTAGTGTGGAATGTACAACTACTGTTGATGAAGTAGTAAAGTTGTGCGTCCTGGGGCAACCGACTGGGGCTTGACGTAGCCAGCCCAGTCGGACGGCACACAGCGGTATTTTTACGCCCGTGAGGAGGCTAGTTAGTAATGTTAATCGATGTGCCAGAGACGAGCTGTTGCTTATCTCCCCCAGTTTAAGCTAATGCTTCATTCCTGGGTGCACATTAGTAATAAAAGTAAAAAAATATCCTCAGAAGAGGATAACCCGGTTATCCAGACCAGTCGGGGTTGCAAACTCATTCACGTAAAAGAAATGCTCCAGTACCCCACTGACTCCAAGTTGAAGGTTCACGATGTCTCACGGTCACGGCGTCTTGAACGATGTGCGGGAAAAGGCACTACGGCGTAGTGTTCTGAATGAGAGTCCGAGTGAGAGTGAAACTATGGCTTCCGCACAACGCGAGCATGTGCGAGAATGCGGTGCCCGACAAAATAAACTCGGTAACGAATTTACATATACGCAATGCTCTTACAGAGTTTATTCATGCGCAGACGCGGTACGGGAACACCCGATGAAAACCGAAGCATACGCTGCATGAGAGAGCGACAGAGAGAGAGAGAGAGAGAGAGAGAGAGAGAGAGAGAGAGAGAGAGAGAGATCGACCCAGGCGAGTTCCGAAGCGAGAAAGTAGGCGGGGATAGAGTGCACTGGCGTACTATGTACTGTCGGCTCTGGCGCCTCAGTACTGGCACGTACCTACAAAAAATAAAATCTAGGGCGCCATTGCCCGAAAGGTTCTGACTCGGCGACGAGAAATTGGACCTTGCAGACTGTAAAAGGACTCATTATATTAATTTTGTTTTTAAGCATTTTTCGGAAATTAAGAGAAGACAGTCCAAATTTTGTACAGATATATGTACAGAATACTGTGTAAAAAACTCTGTTGAGTTTATCTATGCACAGATCTCTGCACATTATTTTCCTAAAGGATGCTAAAAATTTGTTTTTACTAAATGAAAAAACCTTCTTTCAGTCCTTGGCCCTTAACTTTCTTTCAATCAGCTTCTTATTATTGTTTCAATATGTAGCTTACTCAGATAAAACATCAAAAAATAAAAAAATTATATATTTTATGTGATTACAAGGACTCGCCAGCCGTATAATATTATTTTTCGGACTGCTCATTAGTCAGGATCAGCCGTATTGTTACTTTAACATTTTGTTTGGTTTTAAATGAGTTTAATAATTTTTAGATTTACGAGTCGAAATCTAGCATAGAGATTAAAAGGAAAGATGGCTTCATTCTTAATGAATCAGAGACAGCTACCATGCAACGATGACCAACTAGTAAGTCTGTTTTGCCATCTATAATTAATTTTTTAATAAAAACAGTAATTAAATCATCTTTTCTAAAATTTTTACAGAAAATTCTGTCTATTATTTGTAATAAGAATTTTATTGGTGCTGCGTATTATGACTCATTTGATCAATCACTAAATATTATGGACGATTTATTTGAGGATCAAAGTATATTGAATAGTACTGAAAGTATTTTAAAGCAAATAGATCCCACTATAATTATTACGATTACTGGACAACACGATTTGCTATCTAATTTAAATAAAAAATACAATGAAACAGTTTGCGAAAAAAAATATTATTCAGATTCAAGTGATTTAATTGTTCTTCCCAAGTCAGAGTTTTCATATGCCTATTGTTTAAACGCAGTTCGTGGTTTGAAATTAAATAATAAATTAGTTTCCGTATATCGGGCTGAAAGAATAACATACTTGAACTCACTTATTAACTTCACATCTTATTGCGTTATTTATGCTTTAGGACTCCTTCTCATGTACATTGATAAAAATTGGAATAATGTTCAACAAGATAGAATAATACGGTATTCCAGCATAAAGTATTTTATTATGTAAGTATTAATTAAAGATTTGTATCATAAGAATAATTTCAAACAATATGGAACTATTACATTAGAACGTGTCTGGTCGATGGTTGTCCTAAGGCACAAGTTCACTTTAACCCCAAAATACCTCTCTTGAGGTATTAATATTTTACTAAAACTTTACACAAAACGCCCTAGTTCTGGTATTTTTTCGCTCCCTCTCGTTGAACATTCATTACACTTTTCCACAGCACTAACTACCACGTTATACGATTGTTTATTTCTTGAATTACGAGTATGATATAAGGACTAGTAAATTTTATTTTTCAGATTTCAACAAAGTGATAATCTGTGCAGTTTTTTTCGCTATTAATTATATTATAAGTGCATTGCTAGGCAGGAAACCGCTATATTACACTGATAAAATGATTGTTACAAGTTTGCCATACAATGGGTCTGAAGAAAGTTGAAAACTATAGTAATTGACTTATTTTAGGTCGTTTTACGTATACGCTCTCATTCTTGACATTTAAAAGCGCCACAAAGATTTTAGGTACTGGCCCAGGTCATAGTATGTCATACAGGAATAAAGCGAACTCTACAGCTTCAAAATTCACATTACTGATAGTGTTAGCGTGAGAGCCATGGTCAAAGTTAATATTCGGCTCACCATCTTACTACGAACGCTACAAACAGCAAGGAGTATTAGTTTTCAGAAGATCTTTACAGTGAACAAGCGTGTTCACCTGCAATACTAAAACACTGCTTCGCAGCGGTAATAAATCTATTGATATTGGATTTTTCCCTTTTGCCATATCTATCATGAGTAGATTACCATGGCTTCTGATCCAGGAGTGCCTGAAAGCTAAAAAACTCAACACCATAGTATACGAACATTTAACACTGCATTTTCTACAAAACTAAACTAAACAACAGTCACTAAAGTTTAAAGTGACCATGGAACCATACTGGATTGTGTTGGCATTCTGGTGATCACAGATCACGCTTGTACTATCGGTGACTTCATATCTAAAAAAAAGTTGATGAGTGCATTAAGAAAGTTTAACAACAGAGCATGTGTTCGTCGAGGTCATCTTCGACGTCAAAGAATTGGACGTAATATTGAAGACCAGACGCAAAATCCTTGTTTACTTGCCATTTTTGGTTGATTTAGATCCACATATTTCGCTACGAACCATTCAACGTGATCTGGGTGTACCTCGATTAACTTGTAGTAGATATCTGAAGTTTGACAGATACCATCCATATCATATCACACTAAATCAAGATTTAAATGAGCAGGATCGTCAGCAGAGAGTACAATTTTGTCAGTGGGCAAGAAATCAAATTAGAAATGAGCCCAATTTCTTCCAATTTGTGATGTTCAGTGATGAATCTACTTTCAACAGCATTGGACATCTGAACAGATATAATAGCCATTACTGGTCTGCAATAAATCCACACTGGATGCAACAAATTTATAATCAACACCGTTGGAATATTAACGTTTGTGGCATAATCAATGGAAATTTAATAGGCCCATATTTCTTTGAAGGTAATGTAAACAGCGAAAGTTACCTGAATTTGATCGAAAATGAACTTCCAATCCTACTAGAACATGTTGATATGAATACAAGATATAGGATGTGGTTGCAAAAAGATGGAGCTCCACCACATTACGCAAGGATAGTACGGAATTTTTTGAATGATCGTTTCCCAAATCGTTGGATATGTATTTACATGTATGTATTACACCTGATTTAACTCCATTAGATTTTTATTTTTGGGGATACCTCAAAGATACAATTTATAGAGAAACACCAACTACTGCTAACGATATGAGAATGAGGATTCAAAATGCCTGTGCTGATATCCCCCGTAATGTTTTGATACTAACTGTAGAACATTTCCAACAAAGACTTCAACTCTGCCTGCAAGTCGGTGGAGCTACTTTTGAGCATTTATTGCCTTGAACACCTAAATAGATAATTAACTAACAATCAGCCCTTTTCAGGGCTAAATGGCGTGCAAAATCCTATCGTGCAACCTCCCTGTGGTGTATGCCGGGTTACGCCAATGCCGAAGGTAAATGAAGCAAACATTTGAAGAAGCAATGGTCGACTTTTATACAAAAATAAACGACGTTAAATAAGAGTCAAAGGTCGTGATTCATTACTTTCATGTAAATTCTACAGATTAAGTTGTGGGTCCTGAACATCAAATGTGTATCGATATCGATTAAAATTCCCTTTGAAGTACAAACACAAAATATCACTCTAAAAGTAAAATTTTCCGCTTTTTTCATTCCCGTAATTACCAAGTAGGATTCTTACGGGAAGAATCAAAGTTAACCTTGAAATGACATTAAAAAGCGATCGTTTTCCAATCGAAGACCATTGTTTTGAACGTAAAAAATAGGGTTTCCATTTAAAAAATCAAAGTTAACCTTCAAATGACCTTGAAGACGATTTAAAGGTCATATCTAAGGTCACCATTCGACTTCCTTCGCAAAATCCTACAATCTTGGTCTCTAGCATTTTTTCGATTAAGGCCATCCTTCACGAGATATTTGCGTGTATCGATTAAAATGGGACACCCTGTATAATTGTATAAAGTTTTTGTACTTTTTCATTTGATAAACAAAATTATTTTGAATTAATTATAATTCTCTCTCTTTCTTTCTTTTTTTTCTCGTATGGCTATAATTGTTTAACGAAGCTCCAAGAGATATCATCCTCCCTTTTTTACCTGACATTTATAGTGCCATATTGAATTTGAATAAAGGGACGTCGGGTGTAATTTGATAGAATAAGAAAACAGGTGAAGGATAGAAAAAAGAAGGTTAAAAGAGAAGAAACGGTTGAGGAGGGAAGAAAGGGTTAGTAAAACGGGGATCAATAAGGAGTAGGAAGCTCAGCAAGGAAACAAGGACAGAAGGACAAGTAATAAGGAGAAGGAGAGAAAAGGTTAGGAAACGATTAGAGAAGGACAGAGATAGGAGGTCGTATAGCATGAGCTTTACGATCATGGAAATTGAGGAGGTAATATACGGAACTGGGAATGGGAACGAAGCAGAAGAGCAGCTTTTTAGAACACCACAGCCAAGCATAATAAAGTCCCTAGACCAGGAGGAAGAAAACACCAGAGGGTCTGGAACTCCGAGAGGCGGAAGGAGAGGAGGCTGAACAGGAAGTGGAAGAGGAACAGGGGGCACTAAGCTGAAGCAGAAAAAATTAGAGATCCAGCCTGAGGGAGAACTCGTTGAAAAGGAAAGAAAGGAGCCCGAGAGATCAAGAGGACAAGAATAAGAAAGAAAAACGGAGATAGATGGGACATACGAGGAGGAGGGAATATTTGCCAAAAGTAAGAAAGTAAAGAGGTCACCGCAATCGGAAAGTAAGTTGAAAGAAGGGGAAGATAAAAAAGAAGACGAGGAGAGTAGTGCTGATAAAGAGAAAGAGAGTGTAAATAAAATAGATGAAAAGGCAGAAGAGGTAGAATGGATAGAGGAAAAATCAAGTGAATTTATAGGGATTAAAATAAAAAAGAAAGGAGAGACATGGTGGATAGGGACAGCATACATGAAAGAGGAGAAACAGGAAAACTACAAAGAAATAGATGAACTCATAGAAAGGGCCAGAAGAGAGAAGGTGCTAATATGTGGAAATATGAACGCAAGAACAGGTACGGAAGGAGGAGGACTGGTTGAGGAAGGAATGGCGGAGGTAAGAAACTCTAAAGACGAAAAGAAAAACAGAAAAGGGAAAGAATTGGTGGACAGGACTAGGGAACTAGGCTTATGCATTCTAAACGGAATCACAGAGGGAGATGAACAGGGAAAGTATACTTATATAGGAAGAGCGGGCTGTTCTGTAATAGACTATGCCATAACAAAGAAGGAGGAGAAAAGAGGAATAAAGATAATGAGTATAGCACACAGGCTAAAATCGGACCACAACGCAATGGAGATAGAGGCAAGTACAGAGGAATGGGAGAGAGAAAGAGGAAAGTCAGGATAAGACGGTAATAGTGTGGACAGAAGAGACAGTAGGACTCTTTAGAAATGGTTTAGAGGAAGCAGAACAAGCGACATAATTGAAAGAGTTAAAATAGAAAATTGAAAGGGCAAACAAGAAAAGATTAAGAAAAAAGGGGAAGGAAAATAGGAACATCTGGTGGGATGAAGAGTGCAGGAAGGAGAAAGCCGAAGTAAAGAGGATAGGAAGAGATATGAAAGGAGGAGAAGAAAGGAGGGAATACATAAAAGCAAAGAGGGAATGGAGGATACTCGTGAAGAAGAAGAAAGAGGGGGATATGGAAAAGAGGATAAGGGAAGCAGAAGAGGACAGGTTAGGGAAGAAATTCTGGTAAGTGGTGAAGAAAAGAAGAAGGAAGAAGAGAGTAAAAGAAGGCAGCACCATAGGAGAAGGGACGTAGATTGAATACTTCAAAGCACAGCTAAGAGAGGAAGAGGAAGAAGAAAATTTAATTATAGAAGGAGGAGCAGTGGAACGGGGAGAGGACTCGAGAGCGGATGGACAGATAACGGAAGAAGTACGGTGGGGAACAGGTAATAGGAAAATTAACAAAGATACTAAATGACATATGGGCGGGAAATACAATCCCAACAGAGTGGAAAACGGGTTTAATTATCCCAATATTTAGGAAGGGGGCCAAAGAGGATGCAAAAAACTATAGAGCGATAACGCTGATGGATACAGGGTATAAAATCTACACAGAAATAATCAGAGGAAAAATAGAACTAGTAGTACTAGAGAGTACTAGAGAGAAATTGGATGCTGGACGATACACAAATGCGTTTTAGAAAAGGAAGAGGGACGGCGGACTCGAATATATACTGAGTAAAACGATGGAAACAGAACAGTGGGCACACTATGGAATAAATGTTGGAGAATTTTAGAAAAGGTGACGGAGAAAGAAAAGGAAGGAGAGAGCGCAGAACAACAAGAGAAGAAGAGCTAAACATAAGAGGATGCTAGATAGTAGGACGCGCTGCACGAGTCTTGCAAATAATTGTTTATTCGCGAGAACTAGCCTTCGGCTCGAGAGCCTGTTCTGTTACTAAAGTTACGCGCGGACTGTGGAATTGAGGATGTCCCGCGCTGCTAGTCTACGCGGACGTGTATTTTGCGTGCGGACAGTATTCTGTCCTAGGCTGCGTTTGGCGGATGTGTGAGTGTCCGCTGTACTTACGGTCGTTGCAGGCAAGTCGCTTCTGACACTTCAATGTCCTGCGGATGTCCCCTTAACTCGTCGTGTGTGTGGACGCTGATGGTTAGTGCACAGGTAATGTACTCTTACCTGAACGTCGTGACTGCGAAGCTGATTCGAATTTATTTGTTCTGATTGAGGTTTAGTTATTATTATCAATTTAGTACACAAGGGTTTTATTTATATTGATTGTTATGTTTTATTGGCCAAGGGCACTTCACAGACGTTCAGTTTACAGAGTTGACGGAGATTCGCTATATTTAGCTTAAGATGTTGTCGTTTTACAGTTGTATTTAGTAAGTTTAGTTTTATTTATTTATTAATTGTAAAGTGCCTATGATTTATCTTAACAACTTACTATTATTATAATCCTGCGCACTCTAGATGGTTCTAATCACCCTTCGTGGCAGATGCTGACTGTATTATCTATACGCGTTCACGTGGCAATTAAAAATGGGAATGGTTAACTGCTCTTGCTAACGCCGGATATTCCACTCGACGGACCTTAGCTTGTACTTCTCTCTGTGGCACTGATCTGTATTAAAAGGGCTATCTGCTGTATGCTATGCCAAGGGACGGATTTAGCACGCTCCAAACACTAGCAAACACCGCCGCTCCACCTTACAATCAGTTGTAGCCGCCAGTGAGTAAGTCACTACCCAAAAAGGCACTGCGTGGATCGGCTCCGGGGTTTTTAAAGTTTCGGTACCGATTTACGCAGTTATGAAATTTAGATGACAAAGATGGTGGTAGTCCAATCAGCATTCGCCACGAAGGACACAACAGAACATACAACACGCACACAAAATATAACCTAAAACAGACACACACCACAGACAGACATACGCAAAAAGGAGACAACAGGATGAAAATAAATAAAATAAAAAAAAAATGTATTATAAATGACGTAATAAAGTGTACAAAGGAAGAAGCTTCTAAACCCCAGAGGGGAGACACAATAAAGCTTAATTAATTAAAAAATTATATATATATATATATATATATATATATATATATATATATATACTATATAGTTATTTTGGCTATAATCTCCCCTACCACCCCACGCATATCCCGCACACTTAGGTAAACCACGCAGCTATTAGACTGATGTGTGAGGTACTACCATCTCACCAAAAGCCGAGAACCAGATGCGCCACCTAAATGTAGGGTACTACCATCTTACACCGATGACACAACTGATGGGGTGATGGGAGTGGGTAATGCTAAACAAGGGTTGAAATAGTTGATGTGTTTTGAATATCTTTCATTTATTCGATTGACACTTATTTATAAGCGATACTGGATCTCAGCTTACAAGGAAAGGGAGTGGACTGCACGCATACTCTTCGAGAGCCTGGGGCTCATAGACTACTGGATATGGTAAAGACCGGAGCAAGCAGCGAGTACTACCATTCACACGTTGCTCAAGAGAGAGCCAGATCATTCATGCTCGCTGCTGGCTCCGGGGCTCCTTATATACCCGAGTTGCTTCCTCTCTTCTGTGTTGTGGGAAATCGTGGTCAGGGAATGACCAGGAGAGCCCCACTGCTCT
>QLSS01000250.1:72465-104993 GCA_024372645.1 Trichomalopsis sarcophagae
CATCCCCTCTCCTCGCTAGAGAGAGATCGGAGACGGTACTCCCTACAGTGTTATATGCGCACACGCCATCTACCAGCATGTTGGTAGACTATTTACACTTGGCTACTATCGCCACTCGGTCGGTAACTTGCCTACGCTAGGCAAGTTATATGTTGCTGTTCTCTTGTCCCCGGGCTTGGCCTGCCGTCTCAAGGGGATTACCACATATTTATATGTTATTATGGTTGCATATCAATGATAAATTTTAAGATACTGATCAAATTGATTTTATCATAAGTGCTGAAATACTAAATAATAAAGAATATCCAAGATTATACAACATAGTTAAAAAATAATATGATACGTGGTCCCTGTGGATCACGCAATGAAAATTTTGTTTGTATGAATGAAGATGAAATACGTTCCACTACAAATTTCCCTAATCCTTATGTCAATCAAACCCACTATAATCCTAATGGCTACCCTTCTTACCAACGAAGAAAAAATAATAATAAAATTACGTTTTCGAAACATAGAATTGCAGATAATAGTTTTGTCGTACCTTATAATCCATATTTATCATTACATTTAGAATGTCATATTAATGTAGAAATATGTAATACGATTAAAGCTGTAGAATATTTGTTCAAATATTTTCATAAAGGTAAAATGATTAAGCTTTTGTGAAATTTGCAAATGAATATAATACAGGTAATGAAGACAACGTTAAAGAAAATAACGATACATATGATGAAATATAACAACATCTCTCCACCAGATATGTATGTGCACCTGAAGCTATATATCGCATTGGGAATTCTTACTACATAAGCAATCTTATATAATTAAAAGTTTAGCTATTCATGAAGAAGATGAACAATATGTTTATTAAGAAGGATGTAAACATGAAATAATTAATAAAAATGTCCATAGTACATTTTGGTTAAAATTAAATAAAGAAGATGAAAATGTAACGCAATATTTATATCGCGAAATTCCGTAACATTATGTTTTTAATAAAAAAACCAAAAAAAATGGATTAGGAAAAAAAAATGTTTTCACATACAAATATCTTATAAAAACCAGATCATATCTGCACAGATGATTATTTGCAGCATTTCTTTCATCCGGACTAGATCCGCAAATTATGTCTAGTGATATGCGTGAATACATAGAGCAGTTGTCATTATTTATTTACAACAGATATCTTTGAAAAACTAGATCATATCTGCACAGATGATTATTCATAGCGTTCCTTTTATCTGGACCAAATCTCAAGATCACTAGTAATGATATATATATATATATATATATATATATATATATATATATATATACAGGGTGACCCAATTTAAACGGGCACCGCTCATAACTCGTCAGGGACAGCCACAATTGAAAAAATGGTGGAGACCAAAGTTGTAGAATATCGAAGGGGCAACCCGATGGTGACCTTGGATTTGACCTTGAACGCGTTTTTCAAGGTCATTTGAAGGTCAACTTTGGATTTTTAAATAGGAACCCCATTCTTTTATTGCGGGAATAGAAAGAGCGGTAAATTTTACGTTCAGAATGGTATGTTCGGTTGCGGCACTGAAGGTCATCTCAATGTCCTGCAGCCTGAATGAAACCCCGCCTACGTAATTCCTCTAGCAACGCCAAATTAAAAAAAAGTGGTAGAGACCATAGTTGTTGTATAGGGAGGGGGGGGGGAGAATTGTGACCTCGAATTTGAGCGATATATATATATATATATATATATATATATATATATTTATGTATGTATGTGGCGCATATGATTTAAAAAATAATTTATATTATAAATACAAATAAACATATTTGGCATATTTCCTTAAAAAGATTATCATTTATAGCATCCGACACATCTGGACCAATCTGTGTTTTTAATATATGTGTACATATACTTTATTTTTAATCTCCTGCCAAAAAAATTACATAAATATGAATATTTATTAATATTTTATACCTATATGAAATTTCTGTGAAATGTTTATTGGCCCGGTCACTTTTTGTGATCTATTCTATATTTAAAACGTGTACTTAATTCTGATTTTTTTTAGTATGATTATGTATTTATGTTTATACCACATATCTATCATCAAATACTTATCATTTCAGGATGATTCATTGGCTCCGGTGAATTTTTTCATAATTGCTTATTCCAGTGTTTTATTTTAGAGTAGATTTCATAAAGATGTTTTTTCTTATCATGTACATAAGATTTCGTATGAGATCTTATGTGAGATCTTTCATAGGTTTGTGGTTGAAAATTGATGATGAGATTTTTCTTACTAGCTTGTGCAAGGTTATACAAGATCTTATGGAAGATCGTTCATAAGATCTTATCTTAAATATTGCAACAAATTTTTAATGGTTGCTATCGGGTTGACCATTGCAATTTTTAAATTTTCACCCACACTTACTATTAAAAATTAGCATTACAAAAAAAGGTTTAAACAAATCTTGAATTTCTTTACTATTGAAATATATATTTTAACTAGGCGTCTTTAGAAGCGAGGTGAACCACACTAGTTTACATTACTATATGATATATACGAAAAATAAATTAAAATACGTATGATATATCAAATTTATACATTTTTTCAGAGATGATTATGTAAGCATGAATGTTCAAACTTATAATTCACTGAATATTTTGCATTCTAAATCATACATTAATTGCACAACCACCAAAAAAAGTAAGGATCATCTTATTAAATGTGATTTATTCACGTTCTATAATTGCTGTCAAACAAAAGGCGGTACAAAATTTTTACGGTAATTATTTTTTCAAGTTCACTAAAAATATATTTTTCATAGCGTAATAAAAATATTTTTATACAGAGCCATATTTGCCCATCCTACTTACAATGTTAGTATCATCAACGCTCGTCTTAATTTTATTGAATATTGTATGGATCCAAAAAACGATACAATGACATCCAGTATAAGAAAATTACTATTTGAAGTAGCTGGATTACCAAAATATTTTTTTAAAAAGAATTATGTTCTTGAACAAAAATTAAAAGATTGGAAGCATTTGTATAAGGTAATAAATACAACTAACAAGCTTATTAAATCAAATTAGCTTTAATTTTAATTACGCTAGTGGTATAATACTAAATGGTCGTGCGTCTAAAGCCTTTTTCCCCTTGAAATTTTGTGTTTTTCGTGCATAAAATTATTGAGCATAATCGATATTACTTTTTGATACTCTTTCCTATGCCTATGCCTTGAAAGTACAAACGTTATTTAAAAAAACAATCATGTTTCTATCTGCGTCCTAAGAGGCGCAAATTAATTTTGACACTACTATTTTTTAAATGTTCCATAATGCGACGTTTCACTTTAGTTAGGACGTAAAAATGTTGGGCTAGAAAGTAAAGTTGTCAGTTTAAAGGCATCCATACAAAGACAGACGATTTAGAGGGAAAACAGAATATAGTACATAGTGGGCTGATATTCTAGCAAGTTCTTCAAATTTACTCAAATTAAATTTTTTTTCATCTCTTACATACATTGCTTTTTGCTTTCTTAAAGAAAGCGCTTTGTGAGAATGACAATTTACAAATTAAATATTTTGATAAATGTTAATGCTTTATAGATTCCTGAGTCCAAAAAAAAAAAAAAAAAAAAAATTTAAGAATGTATTCATATTTGAATGTCTGGGTGGCGCTCATTACTTTAACCGCTTTAGTTCGTTTACCCTAGCCTACAATGAATTTGTTATCACTAAAAATTAAAAAATCAATCGTTATACAGGGTGGACCATTTTAATCTATTATGGGAAATATCTGAGATTTATGGTTAGATACAGAAAAATGTTTTAGACAAAAGTTGTAGAGGTCAAGGGTCATCTTTAGGTACCAAAAACTTTGACCTTGAACTTATTTTTGAAGGTTATTTCAAGGTCAAGATCATTTTTTTTAAATAGGAAGACCTACTTTTGACTTCGGATTTGAAAAGTTCTGAGAATTTTACGTTCTTAAAGAGCCGTCAAAACTTTTTTACTTTTTAAAAAACATTTAATTTAATAACAGTCAAACATCAATTTCGAACATGTAAGACATGTTTTCAATGTATTTTACCATAAAACATAAGCATAAACCGATATAGGCAAATAATCGCGTTTTTCCGTTATTTTTTGCCCCTGGTGGATTTAATTTATGTTGATGATATATGTTAAGAAGTACGGAATATGGGTATAAGGCATGTTATTTTTATCAGCGGGTAGAAAGAAAGATTGTTTTTGGACATTTTCAAGATTTATTCAAATTTCTGAAATGTTGTGTTTTACATTATTAGAATTTTGATTTTTCGCGCAGTTTTTGAACACTAATAAATCTTTAATTCTTTATTTTATTCTATTATAAAATGGTTGAGATCATGAAAGAATTCAGAATCAGAAAATATATAGGCATGTCCAATTTTAAAAGGATCGGTCGCATACATTTCCAGAATTTTGACGGTATATACACATACACACACATGCACACAGGCACGCGCATCCAAGCAGGGATGCCGATATGCTCTATGTGGCGCGTCCCCCGGGTGGCAGATGGGGGACTGCTTATCGGCGCGTCGAGGTCTCCTTAACCAGCCGAAGGGTAGAGCACAAATAAAATATGCTCCGTGGACCAAACAAGCTCGGAAAGAAACCCTGAAAATAAATCAAACATGGATAGTGAGTAAATAACATATATTACTAACCAAAGCAGGTCAAGCCTAAAGCCTAGTTCTGCCACCGGTTCCCGACTCAAAAATCTCATATAAGTTCTCATGTGATGACTCATGATGACTCATATGAGTACTTATATGAGCTCTCATATGAGTCATTATATGCGAATTTCGACCAATTTCTCATATGATGACTCATATAAAAGCTCATATGAGTACTCATATGATAACCGAATATCTAAAAAAATAAGGTAATTTTATTAATTTTATAAATGATATATTTAGTAATAAACATGTACGTTAAATAGTAATTGTATTTCAATAAAAACTGTATTTATTTACATATTTTTATTACAACGATTTAACAAATTTGGTTAGTAGTAGGGGCTGCGCGGCTACGGCGCCACCGAATATCGACAGTCGGTAACGGGTAAATCTGTCATACCGACGTCCGACGTCCGACGCGGGCAGCCGGAATTTAAATTCGATGCATGCATGGAATTTAAAAATTTGTGTGTATATGTTTTTACCGGCGCGGCAGCCTCCATTCGAATTTCTTACCGATTTGATCCTAGTATTATAATTTATTACTTTATGGATCATTCATTAATTGTTAAAGTATAGAAAGAGTTTAAATAAATACATGAATTTTTTCTTTCTTCTTCTATATCAATGTAGAATTAAGACTTATCCAACTTTAAGAATTCGGAAGAGATAACGGAAAGGAATAATAAATATCAATGTATACAAAATATAAGATTACGTTTTGTTTATTAAAAAATTATAACTCAATACAAAAATTATTCTTAACAATATGTATTATATCATCTCATAACCTCTTGTAACCTTTCTGTTCTGGCATAGAATTAGTGTTGCTGGAATACTTGTTGAAATAATTTTTCCATTCTTTGCTTTTATCAGGAGGCTTAGAGTAAGGCTCGCCTCGATATGTATTACATAGTTTGCCATCTTGTACTCTTCTAGCATTCTTATCTTCAACCAGGGGTGTATATGATACTTTATTTCGACTCATTTTGGAGAAAGTTGTAACCATACTAAGATCTTATGGTTATTTGTATAGCTTTATATAGTAAAAAGTGGTGGGGAAAAATTTTTTAATTAAATAATTTTTTTAACATCCCAACTTATAGGATTATACTTGACAATGCGATCATGTGTAATTAAACAAAATGCTGTTGTATCAGCGGGTATATTTTATTTCGTTTCAAACTCAAGACGTACATCCACAGCTGCTTGTTTCAATGATTCATTCTGCTTGGATCAGTCAATAACTATAAGTGGTGCATATGTGATGAATTCTTCCTTGCTTAAAAGAGGATTCATATTTTCATGATAATAAGCACTTTGAAATTGTGCATACTTATCTTACAACATTGCAAATTGATTATTATCAATATCAAGATTAAGATTATTGTATGGATAATTCTGCGAGTTGAGAAAGAGTTTTACATTGCTAATCTTACAATGATCAAAATGGCTACAATTTTTGCTATTATGTCCTTTTCTAGCAGTTTGAAATGCTAGGATAATAAAGCGTGGTTTTTCCAACTGGTTTGATGTTTTGACGGTCCATACATGCTGAGTAGTACGTGGAAGTACTGGATATTCATACAATTCCCAAGACCGAAAACTCATAGCAATGGGTATATCTTTTTGAATGTAGTTATAAAGTTGTATTTTTCTTTTGTCTGATAAAACTATATAAGGCATAAGCCACTCTATGCGAGATATGGTTAATTTAAATTCATCATACATAGCTCTATTATCAACCATTATTGCCTCTAGCATTCACATCACTCCTTGATCTTGTGACAATAAGTTCATGTTTAGCATTTACAATAATTTTTCGATAGTCTTCAGCAAAACCAAAAATCATTGATAGAGGTATAGTGATGTCAAAATTTCCATTGTTATCAGTTATTACCCCCTCTTCTGAAACATCAGTCCATCCAGAATTCTCATTATATTTACTCTGACTTGGTGCGAAGGAAACATAACCTTTCATTGTACTAGTTAGACCGACATTTTTGCATCGATCAATTTCAATCGCATTCATTTCATATCGCATTTCCTCGAACATATGACATATGGCATTGTTCACAAACTTGGTATGTTGCAGCGCAGTACCATCTGCTTTAGTTAATTTACCGCAAATATGAAGTAAACTTTTGGAGAGTAGCAAGCATAAATCTTGATGTTGAATAGAAATACGAATTTCATCACTATTATTGAAGGATGCTGATGTATATGGTTGATGCGTATCTCATAATGAGCAACAGACTCATAAAAAATGATTGGTGATTGTAATCAAGGACTCCCTCCATTTTTTTCAGGTATACAGCAGCAAACGAAAACACAATTTATTTTTTGCTTCTTTTTACTCTTCTGAAACCGTTTCCTCTTTTTAACTTTAGACCTAGACTCCGTAGAAACTGAATGTTCTGACGTGTTAACTGTTTGACGACTCGTTGTCGATTGACTATCCGAGGACATAGTGGATTATTAATATAATTTTTGTCAGGCTTAGTATTAAAAAC
The DNA here is from genome assembly GCA_024372645.1 of Trichomalopsis sarcophagae. Taxonomy (NCBI): domain Eukaryota; kingdom Metazoa; phylum Arthropoda; class Insecta; order Hymenoptera; family Pteromalidae; genus Trichomalopsis; species Trichomalopsis sarcophagae. Next base: position 79,698 of record QLSS01000250.1, read on the forward strand.
AATTCCCATTTTTAGACCTTCTTCAAATGTAGACGAATTGTTATAACTTCCCCACGTAGATTTACCAAATCACCATCTCGATCAATAATTTTAACTGTTATTGGTAAATATATAATTTGTTTTGGAACTTCAATTATTTTGTAACCTGGTGGAACTGCAGGGAAAAACTCATGAATGGTATGAACTTGATTTTGATTAATGTATGCTCCAGATGTGATATTACACTCTACTCGTAGGGCATTCACTTTGAGAATGGCTACAGGCAAGTCAGAGTTGTCAGTTATATAGGGTTTCAACAGTCGTGGAGTGAAACCTAGTAGTCGAGCAATCGAGTCTTTGGGACGAAAGTCTACTTCATGGCTACATGTAATGACACTTCTCAGTGTATTATTATTAGGTTTAATACTTAGGGTAATATTTGTTTAGCTGAGAATTTCCTGAAGAGTACGTTCAATATCTTCTATTTCATAGCTACCAGTTGGTAATTCAATGATTTCTTGTCCAACATAAAATTTATTGCTTTTAAAATCCACATTAGGTATAGAGTTGAAAGTTAGTAATTCAACCAATCCGAGAACGTACATTTTATCTGAATCGAGTTCAATTGGTGGAAAGTATTGAGTTTCCAGAACAGACGAAGTGCCTGTCAGGCTCAAAGTTAGCGATTCAATCATTTTGAATGTAAGTAAGATAATGATAGTTTATCGATCTAATCACTTCTTATATAGACGAAAATTGTCTGTGTCACCGAGTTGATTGCATAAAAATTTTAGGCAGAGGTGACCACAAACAAAAGTATAAAATTCTTGATATCTTTTATAATTATATTTAACTTTATCAATTTTCAAGTATTTCATAAGATCTTCAGGTGGTTGCAAGTCACCAAAACTGTCGAAGTAGAAAACATTATTACCATTTTTACGATAAGCTACCCAGTGAGTACCAGACCCTTTTTTATCATCTAAATTTATAATTGCAGTTTCTCGATAATGACTTATATTTGCAGGTAAATCATTTCTCATGTAAACTCCTCGAAAATTTGAAATTTTCAATAAGCGCGCGTATTTCAGTAAATCATAGTCAGTCAATGGACGATTTGGTAAACGTATTATGTCAACAACGTTTTTTTTTTCTTTGCGAACGTTTTCGTTGCATTCGTTTCTGCTTACGTTGTTTCAAACAAATGCCATAACAAGTTTTATGAGGTTTTAAGTAAAGTCCCTTTCCGAGTGCTAACATTTCTATTTTTTTATTATGTTGTTTTTGTTCTTCAATTTGCTGCTTAGCAGCATTTGCTCTATTAATAGCTTGAGTGATACCTGCAGCTCCTCCAGCAAGTGAGCCTACAGCACTCAAACCAGCAAAAATAGGAATTAGAGCTGGAAGAAAACCACCTACCTTAGGCACAGGTAGTACACGTGGAATCTTGATATTTGTTTTTCCACCTACATTTTTTATATGTTTACGAGCTACCATTAAAGCTGATTTGATTGTACTATGTGAATCATTGCTAGGAATGAATGATTTCGCCGTAGACTTGATCACATTTTTAATGCTAACAATTTTCTTTTCTTTTGCATCTTTCTTCTCTTTCCACTGAGTTCCATATCTAACTTTGATTTTACTTTCATGATGTTTGAAACAGCAAAAGCAGCTGCTTTTTCATGTAAATTAGCGTCACTAGAGGTCACTCGTTGCCACGCTTTTTCCGCTAAAACTCTATCAGCAACGTTTCTTGCCTGAATATTGTTAGGATTCCCTGAGTAAGCTATATCATGTTCTTTACATGCAGCGTCTAGAGGATTTATTCCAAGGTCTCCACGTGCTAGCCTCTTAGACAGTTTCGTGCCTGGACCACAGTACTGATAACCAGGCAAATGTAATTCTATAGGTAGCTTATTTATTAACTTATTTACAAGACCCGATCCGTAATGGGTGATCATCACTCTCGAGAAGTTTTCTATTAACTGACGTAAAAACTATAAATGTATGCTTTTATACTTATATCCAGTCAGTTGGAATTGATCTTTAAAACAAGATGGATCTGCAAGAACAATCACTAAAATTACCGGTGATCAATTTTGATACACTCACTGAATCAAATCCTAAACGTTATAAACGACATGGAAACTTACTTCCGGATAGCATTCGAGTTGTTTTTTGTGGACCATCTAATTGTGGAAAAACTAATGGTTTATTATCTCTCATAATACATCCGAATGGTCTCAAATTTGAAAATATATATGTATATTCAAAGTCTCTAAATCAGTCAAAATATAAATTTCTCGAAAAGCTTATTGAACCGCTAGAAGGTATACAATACTTACCTTTTGGCGAGCACGACCTTGTTGTATCACCTGATGAAGCTCGAGCTAATTCTATATTTGTCTTTGATGATATTGCATGTGAAAAACAAGATAATGTCAAAGCGTTCTACTGCATGGGCAGACATAAAAATGTTGACTGTTTCTACTTATGTCAATCGTATGCACAAGTACCAAAACATTTAGTTCGTGATAACGTTAATTTAATAATACTTTTTCGACAAGATGATATGAATTTAAAACATATATATAATGATCATGTGAATACAGACATGTCATATCAAAGATTTAAAGATTTGTGTTCATCATGTTGGAATAGTAATCACGGCTTTCTTGTAATTGACAAAGATTCAAAAATTAATGATGGCCGTTACAGAAAAGGTTTCGATAAATTTATAATAAATATACAACGCATTGAATAAGTTTAGTATTCGACTGTGAGACTTGAAAGTGACAAGATGGCCGATTTTAATCAACAGATTGCTGTGCTGCGAGAAGTAGAGAAGGCTCGTAATGCTATAAAATGAAAACATACTTTATTGAAAAGTCAGAAAATAGATTTTGAGAAAGCAGTAAATGATTCTGTTAAGCCTATTGTTGATCCACTGGAAAAGTTGATACATGTGACTGAGACAACAAATCACATGAAAGTGAAAAGTGAACCTAAAGTAGAAACTGGGAGGAAGAAAAAAATAAAAATAGAAAAAGTGGAGAAAAAAGATGATATTGTAGAAGATAGTGAAGATGATATTGAACTTGAAACTGAAGATGATACTAAGTTTGAGTCTGCTTTAAGTGAGTCTGAAGAAGAAGATTTTGAAGAGACTATTAGAAAGTAAAAAAATGATATAGAAGACGAGTACATAGACTTATTGTTAAATGGTCAAATGCAAACTTTAGATACAGTATATGGTGTACGAAAAATGCGTAACGATAAACTCAAAGTCGGTGATAGTTTCATTACGATTGGTCAGAAAAAGTATAAAAAGAGGCCTGGTCTCATTCAATTGTTATTCGTGAAAAATCCAGATCAAATTTTTATTACGGCTGAGGATATGAAAGATTATGATGAAATTTTAAATGATACCAATGCACATAGAAAATATTATCTTCCACATGAAGCTATCCGTGTGCAAGACAGTAAAAAGTATACTAATTACATTCTCAAGTCTTTCAAGGAAGTCAAGCTTATCGTATAAAGTCGCTCGTAAAAACGTATATATGGACTACATTTATTGGGATGATCCAAATGAGCTTGTTGATCGTTTAAGATTGCTTACTGCTGAAACAGCAGCTGGAAATCAGAGTCATATAAATGAAATACAATCCATTATCGAAGAACTCCGTGAAGCTGAATATATTTATTAATGTGTAGAGTAGAGCTATCACTCAGTATCAAAATGAGTATCGATGTATTCGGATGAGAACTGATCCGTACTGACACAGTTCGCGGTCCACCAGGTCAGGGTTTCAAGCTTACTGCAGACGGACAATTTGATTTGGAAAGTCATAAATTGTGTAACGTAGCTGATGCTACTGAAGCAAACGATGTGATAACGTTAAAAGTCATGAAAGAAAATGTTAAACTAGAATCTGAAAAAATTATTCATGATTTTAATAAAATTTTAAACGATGAAAAGTTGGATTCAATTGGAAATGATATATCTGAAATAAAAAAATCAGTCATCGAGTTATATGATAAAATAAAAGTGATTGAATTTTTTATCAATGAAAACTCATCTACTACTACCACTACTACTACTCATGCACATTTTATGTAAATAAAAATGAAAGAATCGTTAGTGGAAGAAATCCATAAGCCTGCAAGGCGTAACTATCCTTGTCAGTCATTTAAAATAAGAGATATCGATGAAACATGGCAAGCAGATCTCGTTGAAATGATACCGTACGCAAATGAAAATAAAGGCTTCAAGTATATGCTCACTGTCATAGATATTTTTTCCAAATTTGCATGGACTGTGCCAATAAAGCAAAAAAGTGGAAAATATGTAACTAAAGCTATGAAGTTGATTCTAGTAAAAAATAGAGTACCACGAAATTTGCAGACAGATCGTGGTAAAGAATTTTACAACAAGGAATTTCAACAATTAATGAAAAATTTAAAAATAAACTTGTATTTGACTTATAGCAATATGAAAGCTTCGATATGTGAACGCTTTAATCGTACTCTTAAAAGTAAAATGCGGAAGCGTTTTAGTTTACGAGGTAATTATAAGTGAATAGATATACTGCAAGATATAACCTTGCAGTACAATAAATCTAAGCATCGGACAATTGGTATGAAACCTATAGATGTAAAATCCATACATGTTAAAGAAATTCTTACTCGATTAGCTGCTCAAAAAAAATTACGTCAACATAAGGAAGCTAAATTCAAAGTAAATGATAAAGTTCGAGTTAGTAAGAGTAAGCAACTGTTTGAAGGGAGAAGTTTAAAAGGATATACACGTAACTGGTCAACTGAAATCTTTACTGTTTATAAAGTATCAAATACTGTTCCACCGACTTACCATTTGAAGGATTATCAAGATAAACTAATAGCAGGTGGATTTTATGAAGATATTTATTTAGTTGAAAAAGTTTTAAAGAAACGTGGAAATAAGTTATATGTTAAATGGCTTGGTTTTGATAACTCTCATAATAGTTGGATAAACAAAAATGACGTGTAACTATGGATATAAGTAAAATAAAAAAATTAAAAAAAAATTTTTTGCCTATTCATTTATTTTTATACCAATTTCTTTACATTTTCTTTATGTCAACAACGTTTTTTTTTCTCCTGGCAGAAGAATTGTATGTGTTTTCTCAATCCTCATTTTGAAACGTTCTCGATCACGGGCAGCTTGCTCCCACTCTCCGCAACGAGCCTTATGATAGGCAAATTTCCATGCATACATCGGATGAACTGTGACATCGTCCGAAAAATATACACGTTTTTCCCCCTCTTTGCTTCTCACGCTTCTGCAATAAAATGTTATGCATGTTTTAAAAAACTATGATATAAAAATAATTAAACTGATCTGTTAAATAATTATAGTGGCATACATTTTGCTTCTCAAGCCGACAAACTCAGTAAGGATCTTGCCATTGCACTCATCCTTCATAAGACCAACAATTTTTTTATTGACACGAGGCATGTTAAATATATTGTCAGCTGGATAATCTGATGTATCAAACCTATGTATGTTTGATTTCATGTCTTCGTAAAAATCATCGCACTTTATAGCGTATATAAAACTGTCGATGTCAGTGTACAGAAGTTTACAATTATCTTTATACATTTTTCTCATGTAATTGTAATGAAAATCGTACATGAGTCTCTTATAAAGATCTAAGACTAAAAGTCCCACGTAAATAGGTTTATTAATTATAACTTCAGTCTTGCGAAGCTGAATAGCAACCACATTTTCATTAAATATAGAACTGCTATGAAAATTTGGGTATGATATATATGCCTGGGCTTCATATCTTCTAACCCATTTTGTTAGAAGCTTTACGTTCACTCTTTTTCGCACATTTTCCATTGTCTTTCCATATAATGCATTATTCATTAATTTGAAAAAATTTTTTTCAAATTCATTTTTAGCTTGTGCTCTCATTGAGCTATTCATTGAGCTTATTGGTTTTGTGCTGTTGCAATCGGTTTTAGTATACGTCGTCTGTATTAGTACACGATTGCAGTCGTACAGTCAATGTATGTGTGTGTATATATATTTATTCGTAATTGCTAAGGTGTATAAACGTGGGACATTACACCTCCCCCCCCCCCCCCCAGAATATTGTTGTCCTCGGCAATGGAAGCGGCGTAAGAATAAAGATGTCCCATGTTTAGTCACGTGAAATTTTTCGGTAGAATCCGTATTACTAATTTTTAATGTCTGTTACATTATTCTTTTTAATTTACAAATCCTACACTCGTATGGTATCCTTTGGACACACTCACCGTTTGCCCAGTTAGCATGACAAACTACACAAAGTAACCAACTTGATTCTTGATGTTCAGTTCCCGTGTACCAGCAGTCATCTTTGCATCCCGTACAACTCGTAAATAATGGGGGCTGTGGGATTGCTATATTTAAAAATTGTAAGTGTTGCTCATGTAAAGTTCTTTGAACGTTATCAAGTTTTTGGTTAGCGACTCTAGGTTAGATTTTACTATGTGAGTCTGGCTGGCCAATAAGGTGGACATGTTGGCTGTCCTTTCATATAATCTGTCCACGTCCTGGTGCAATTGATCTCTGTCCCCCGCGTCCATAGTTCCAAGCTCCTCGCTTAGATAAAGCGTGAGTGAAAGGAATAAAGCTGTTGTCTGGGACACCTAATGAGGGTGCAAAGAATATGTGGAGGTCTTCTTGTAATGATTTTAATGTTTTCATTGCTATATCGAATTTATCAATTGAAATAAATTCTTTGCATTCTTGTTTACTTAGCTGATCGTTGCAAATAGTAATCATTTTAAACATTTGTTTTTCTCTCCAGGTTATTGGATCATTCCACTTCTTGAAATCCAGGGTGACTACTATTTTCCATTTTACTCTCTCGATCTTCACCTCACCCATATATTCATAATATATTCCTGGATTTTGCGTTAATGGTGTCAGCTTGTAATACGGTAGTCTGTCCTGGTTTTTGCCTTGAGAGAATGGTACCCATGAGAGCATAAGGAGCGCCATCAGTGAAACTGTCCGAACCATCTTTCTGTAATAAAAGACAACGGAGTTTATTAAGTGATTATTTAAAGAATTTCTCTAATTTATCCTTATGTTTGACTATTAATTTGCCATTTGTTGACTGGACTATCACATTATTATTATCTCTGATTTCTTTCACTATGAATTGACCATTGTAATATTTATCTAATTTTTCATATCTAGGCTCTTTCAGCACTCTTACTTCATCTCCCACTTCAATATTTAATGGTCTTGCATTTCTGTCGTAATATTGTTTGTTTTTATACTTAGAATCGATGAGGTTACCTCGAGCTATGGTTTGCATTTCTCGTAAGCATTCGGTCAGTTCTTTTATATATGCGTTATAAGTTTCTAGCTCGTATTCGTCCGGTAGCCGGTTTGGAGTTCTGGCTGGACGTCCGTATACTAACTCAAACGGAGTATAACCTGTCGATGCATGTACTGATGTGTTGTATTCGTGTATAGCAAATGGAATGCATAGCAACCTTGTCCCAGTCCTGTTTGCTGGACGCTTTGTTTCTCACGAAATCTGCCAAGACTGCATGGCTTCTTTCTAACGACCCGTTAGATTGCGGATGATAGGCTGTTGTTGTATTTAGCTTAAACTGATAAATTTCGGACAGTTCCGATAATAACTTATTTTGGAAGCTTTTACCTCTATCACTCAATATGATGCGAGGTACTCCGTACTGCGCAAATAAGTGTCTGGACAAGGCGTCTGCGATGGTGATTGCTTTTATATTGGGTACGGGCACTGCTATACAAAATTTCGAAAATTGACATTGCATTGTTAAAATATGCAAATTTCCTTCCGTAGTTTTACAGAGCGGTCCTACTGTGTCGATGGCTACTTTATGAAACACTTCACTTGGTGTATCTGTAATTACCATTGGTTCTCGTGTTTTAATTCGCACAAATTTCTGTTCTTGACAAGTGGAACATTTGCGGACAAACTCCTGAATGTCCTCCTTCATTCCCTTCCTGTAATATTTTTCTCGGACACGTCTGTAAGTTTTGCCCCTGTGTCCCCCAAATAGGCTGTTGTGATAGAAGTTTTGTCTGTCTTGTAGAATTGTTGAGCGGTATTCTGTCGGAACTGTCCTACATGTCCCATAGCAAAACGTTATCGTCATGTCAACGTTATGGAATACTTCTTTAAATCTTTGCACCAAAGTTCTGCTGGGCAAAGTGTCAGTTATTTCCCCTGTTCTAGCTATCCTGAAAGAACGCAGTTTCTTTCCTAAGAAAAGTTCCTTTAACGTTTGTAAGCACTTGTTAAGATCATTTGGTTTACCTTCGTCTCCCGCCTTGTTAGCTACAACTAGGCTAAAGATATAGCGTTTCCGATTGATAGTTGTGATTACGTCGCCTATGTTGGCTTTTGCCTTCTCCAGATCTTCTTGGTGGACGGCTTCTATGTCAGCGAGCAATTTTACCAGTAGACAGGTTTAGGTCCTTTGAAACAAAGTGGACTATGTTGTCTTTTAAGTATCTCACGCACTCTCTTGTACTCAACATCTTCAATTTTTCCTTAACGTTTGTTGGTTCCACTATGTGTGGCAAAGGTGCGGTTGCTGGAAGTTTTGCGAAATTAGTTATTTCTGTAGTCTGTGTGGGTCGCAGGTCAGGCATTTCCTTTATGACTTCTTCGCCTGTAATTCTGGATTCTTCTGATTTTTTTTTATTATCGACACTTAATTTGCCTTCTTTGGCAACTATTTGTTCTGCCAATTTCTCTAAACGTATATCTTTTACTGGTCGACTCTCGTCTTCTGTCTCCTCCTCACTATCTTCTTGTTCTATCGTAGATAAATTGTGTCAGTTCGTTGTATGCATTGTTTCTTCATTCCAAGCAGTGGAACTTGCCTTTGTGGATTTTAGAGGAGACTTCATACGCATTGGACTGGCTCCACTCTCCACTCTCTCAACGTACTGCTGGGCACGGACCTGTCCTGCTTAGATTTGATAAATTCTTCCGATATTGCATCGTCTGGTTTAGAAGGTGAGGGGGATAGTGACTTAGCTTTCCTGGGGGGAATCCAGCTGGACGCGTTTTGTATATCCCATTCTTCCTCGTCCGTTTCCTCAATTTCTTGTTCTCGGAGATACGAGGACTCTGGATGTTGTTCCATATAGTTGTCCCAACATAAGGATGATTTCTGATTGAACGTAGTTTCTTCACCTCTGTTACTAGCCTGGTTTGGTATGTCATTGCTGATAGCTATACCATTCTTATCTATCCTGGACAGCTCATGTAATTCACTGTTATCCATAACTGGTCCGGGCATAGACCTCCTCATAGTTGATTGCAATTGATGTACTAGTAATTCTCCTTCACTGCTCGATGTTGACGAATCCTTCAAAGGTGACTCAAGCACGCGCTTCATCGGATAAGTGTTTGTTTCCCTACGCGGACTGCTCACTTGTTCGCTTTTTCCTTGTATAACCTCTTCCACTTCACTTTCGCCTAGGCTTTTATCGTTGTCCTCTGCTTCAGTCCGCGTTTCGACTTCAGATACAGAGTCGTTACGTACCAGACTTGGAAGTATTGATTTATTACTCAGTGGTATGGGTGGCGGGTCCGAAGTTTCCAGACAGTTATCCTCTGTCAGAGTGGTGTCTGATGTATCAACGCGGCTTTCGGACGAAAATTCCGATTTTGTTACTAGCGCTTCTAATCGCTTCGCTATAGTACTGGCATCCAAGTTTGCTTGTCCACCCTCCATACCTTTAGGCACAGTCAGAACCTCGTTTTTGGAACCCGGCTTTCTTCCTGGTTTCTTCTTCGGTACGTACAGAGTGCTTGACTTGCTGCTAAGATTTTGTCTGGCTAGGGAAGTTTTGGTCGGTTTCGACACTATTGGTAGAACTCTAGCCTCCTCTCCTACAACTTCATTCGGAACAGAATTCTGCTGTACATCTGACTGCTCCAAAGTCCTCTTATCAATTGGATTTCGGGACAATGCGTCCGCGTTCGTGTTCAGCTTTCCAGGTTTATACCGGAACGTATAATAATATCCTCTTAGTCTCAGTCTCCAACGGTTTAGTCTGCTCATGGGATCCTTCAGGGAATCGATCCACGTTAACGGTTCGTGATCTCCATAGATGGTAAAGTGTCTACCATATAGGTAATGTCTGAAGTAATCCACAGCGTTAATCACTGCGAGACACTCCTTTTCAGTAGTTGAGTAGTTTTTTCCGCTTTATTGAGGGACCTGGACATATACGCTACCGGGTGGTCGTCTCCCGGTTCACCTTGGCTGAGAACTGATCCTATAGCACTGTCACTAGCGTCTGTAGTTAAAATAAAAGGCTTATTAAGCTCCACTGAGGCTAACATCGGTGCTTCGCAGAGGGCGCGCTTCAAGGTATTAAAACTTCGTTCTTGCGCATCCGTCCACTCCCATTTCTTATTTTTCTGCAACAGTGTGTTTAGTGGTTGAGCCTTCTCTGCAAAATTGAAAATAAATCTTCTATAATATCCTGCTAATCCAAGAAATTGGCGTATTTCAGTTTGATTTGTTGGAGGTGGAAATTCCTTTACTGGAGAAATTTTAGATGGATCTGGCCTAACTCCATTTTTATCAATTATGTGGCCTAAATATACGATTTCTGGTGTTAAAAATTGGTATTTGTCGATTTGTAAGCGTAGTCCTGCCTCTGATAGTCTCTCGAATACCTTGTTTACCTTTTCTTCATGCTCTTTCAACGTATTCGCATAAATTACTATGTCGTCGAGAAATACATACATTTCCACACCCTGTAGGCCTGATAGGACACAGTCCAGTAATCGCTGGAAAGTCGGGGGTGCGTTGGTAAGTCCGAACGGCATACATAAGTACTCGAAATGTCCATACTTAGTATTAAAAGCTGTCTTTATATCCTCATGTTCCAGCTCAATTTGGTGGAACCCCATAGCTAGGTCAAAAACTGAAAAATACTGTGCGCTACCAATTTGCTCGAGTATCTCCAAAATGTTAAGTAGAGGGTAGGCATCTTTAATAGTCTTGGCGTTCAGTTTCCTGTAATCTATGACTAAGCGAAATTTTCTTTTGCCATCTGGTCCTGGTTTCTTGGGGACAATTCGGCAAGGACTACAAAATGGACTGTTAGAACGCCGAATAACATTGGCATCCAGGAGTTTCTGTAGTTGGTTAAATAACTCCTCATCTTGTCCTGTTGGTCCTCTCTTATATTTAACTCGGTCTGGTTCTTCGTCCGTTGTCCGGATTTTATGTCTCACACGATTTGTTCTTGGGGCCGGATCTCCAGGCAAATAGAACAAATGTGAATATTTTCTCACTATTCGCTGTATTTGTTTCAGTCCTTGGCGTGTATGGTAAGAGTGCTGTACCTTATCCATGATGTATTTTTCTCTATCTTCTTGGTTTGTAATGGGTTCGCCAAGGGAAACTCGAAAAAGTAATCGTATTCGCTCATATCAAAAGGTTCGAGATATTGAGGAGTAATTTCAATTTCCACTGGATCTTCTCTTGTATTTATGGCCATAGCGTAACAGTATCCATTTTCATTGGCAACCGCAGCTTCTCCAATGTAGACGCCCGGGACTGTTGTTATTCGTCGCAGGTACGCCTCTCCAACTACTGAGTCTTTCGTAGCTGGGATTCGTATTGGCACCTTTGCTCTAGCTGGTAATTTAATGACTGTATTACCGTCTGACCTAAAACCCTTATAACTAAAAGGTTTTTGCTGTGGTTCCAACGTTTCGGGTTCGATGTTTTCGTTTTCGAATGGAAATTCTTACTTCATATAATAAGATTTGGCACTTTTGACTGGAAACTTTTCGTGTCCCAAAGGTCCGTATTCGTCCGGATGTATCTCATTTTCCGGGAATACTTTGTGCATAAACGGGACAATAGGGTGGCTTTCCGTAATCAATACTTCGTCCCAGAACATAATGTTCACTTTTTCATAATACAAAAACGCATTTCCTAGTATTAAATCCTCTTCTAACGGAGTATCTGCAGGTAGGACATGAAAGAGGTGTTCTTTGCCCATTATTGTTAATTTTACTGTACCTTGAGTCACCATGTCTTTAGGAGAAATTCCCATAATGTGCATAAAATTGTCATGTTCTATTACAGTTTCTAGTTTTAATGAACTGTGCTTTACGGCATTTATCTGTGAGCCTGTGTCGATTAAACAGATGGCCTCGTTTGTCTCTAGCTTTTCTACTCGTAGTTTTATGGACGGTGTTGTCCGGTCTGCGGTGGTGATTCGAATTATTTGTGTTGGATATCCTCTGGGGTTGCTGTTCTTGGGCTCATGGGACGCTGTTGGGATGGTGAGCTCATCGCTGCGTCCTTTCGATAAGCTGCTTCCCAGTTTAAATGATTCTTGTCACCGCGGTATGGTGAATTTGATCTGGACCTTTCCGTTTTAGGATCGTACAGCCGATTATCCGGCCTTCCATGAGGTGGATGGTAGTCCATGCCAGGCACAAGTGGTTGCATTGGGTAAGGCAAGTAGGGGTTCATGTAAGGATAAGGGAATCCAGGATTCCCGGGTGGATAAAAACAATAAGGATTGGGTGGCATGTACGGATACGGTCCCATCATCGGTGGATAAGGATGTCCATAATGTCCTTGCTGTATCATTTCTGATGGATGTCTCAGTACTGGGGACACTGATCGACTTCTGGCCTGTCCAGGCGTCCGTTTTAATATACTTACAGGACCCGTGGGTTTGGGTGCGTTAGCATAGCTGAATTGAGGAGGAGCTTTTATCCTCCCATTTTCAATTGTTGTTCTAGGACAGTGAGTGTCATTAGGATCATATGTATAATTTACCTTGTTTCTCTTTGGCTCAGGATCATTAAAATTCACCTTTTTGAGGATGTTACTCTCTGAGTCGTCATGGTGTCTGTGTGACGCGAAATTCTGGTAATTCCCGGGATCTTCTCTTTCGTTCGGGCCTTGATCCGGTTTACAGTACACGTAGTGTACTCTAGTGTATTCATAACTTTCACCATACGTCTTAATTCTAGCTTTCTCATACTTTATTGCGGTGTTGAATGCCGCTGTCAATGTTTGTGGAGCTGTGTCTATGATTTCTGTTCGCCAACCGTCAGGAAGACCATTGACAAAGGACTCGAGCGCGACCAACTCCAAGTGTGGTCTTTGGTCCACTGCAGATTGAGTGGCCGTCAGTCCTTCCTTAACAGCCGCTATAGCTTTATTTATCAGAGCATTTAAACGTCCGTAAAATTGCCGGACATTTTCTCCCTTCCTCATTGATGCAGTTTGAATTTCATTCAAGTAATATCCGTAAGATCTTGAAGGGGCAAAACAGTCTCTGAGGTGTTTCTTGAGCTCTGCTAACGTTTAGAAAGTATTGCCTTCCAACGATTGTCTCGCCTTGCCATTTAACCGTGATATCACGAACCTTAAAAATTGAGGTTCTTGTTCTGCTGGGAGCAAGGTAAAACCATTGTCTACATATTGTATAAATTCTTTTAAATTTAAATTGGTTCCGTCATACTCCGGTATATGCATTACTGCTCTGGAGATATTTTGTGTTTGACTGGCTTCTCACACTCTCACACTGCGTGACACGTCCAGCAGTTGTCGATCGCGTTCCAATTGCTGGACGTGGTAAAACTGATCGAGAGCTGCTATTCTCTGGCCGACGTCAGGCAAGGCCAGGATCTGCTCCCTAGTTTGATTTAAGTAATCTGCCATCGTAATTACTTAATTCAATATTTTTTTAGTATCAAAATTTAATTTAAAAAATTCCTTTTACTTCCAAATACTAAATTCCAAAAATTCTGCTCAAAACTTCTAAGTTGGTTCTTCTAAAAATTCAGAATTCTAGTCTAATTGTTGCTCCAGTAACAATGGCTAGTTCCCCACCAGGGATGCCATTTTGTAAAGACCGTATTTGATAGGAATACGGGCTGCGTGAGTTTTACAAATAATTATTTATTCGCGAGAACTAGCATAAGCTCGAGAGCTTTATTGTTATTAGAGATACTTAAGTTGAATGAGTGGACTAGATATATAGGTATACAATGTGTATCTAATTGTAAAAATGGACGCGAGACTGTCGCGTTTGTTGGACATGCGCGGACACTCTAGTGCGCGGACTGTAGGCTGTCCGCTTTTGGTGGACGATACTGAGTCCGCTTTTATACTTACGCGCGGACGTTGTGCTTGTCCTGAAGTTCTTACTTTTGTTACTATTGGTTTTATAGGCACTTGATTATCTTACTGTTTACTTCTTTAGGATTTAGGTTATTATATGGATCACTCTTAATTAATAGAATAATAATTGTAGCAACTGATTGAATTGTTATCTTTGTTTTATTGGAGACAACCCAGAACTCAGCAGACAATACAGTTTCTTACAAGATGTTATTACTTGTGCGTTGATATCATATAGTTAATTTGATGTTGATACAATAAAACTAAACTTACATTGTATTCGTTCTGATATGTGTGACCTGAACTGGATAGTCCTCCGTGGCACGACAGATGCTAATTGATCTTAATCTATACACGATTACTCGTGGCAGGTTTATGTACGCTAAATCTAATTTGCTCTATGGTTTCCCACTAACGCCGGTCTGCTATCGACGGGCCCTTCGCTTGTTGCACGATGCAGACTCTCAAACCAGAAAACAAGGAGTTCTACTATAACTTGTACACAGAGTTTGAGTGTTTTCTAGGCACTCAATAGGCGATGCGTACAAAGGTATAGCACTCGTACTCGCTAACCGGGTACAGCTACACGACGACAAGTTACTTATACAAAAGGCGCTCCGTGGATCGTTTCCTGGCTTTTTAAAGCCTTGGTGACGATTCAAGGAGGTTCTCGTAGGTCAAAGCGCTCGCTCCGATGTTCGGCGATTGGTTTTGTGCTGTTGCAATCGGTTTTAGTATATGTCGTCTGTATTGGTACACGATTACAGTCGTACAGTCAATGTGTGTGTGTGTGTGTCTATATATATATATATATATATATATATATATATATATTCGTAATTGCTAAGGTGTAAACAAAAAAAAAAAAAAAAATAAAAAAAAATAAAATAAATAAACGTGGGACATTACACCAGAATCATTGAGTGTACTGAAAAATTTGTCTAGTTCAGGTAAAGTCGTTTCATCCAATTTATCCCACGAAGTAATGTACTCATATGGGAGTACACCTTTTCTCGTCAGCAGATTAATTTTTCTTTTTCTAAGCTTCAAAATTCTCTATCGACGATCTTATATTCTTTGAGATATGAGGATAATTTTTCGAGCGATGTAGGCATGAAACGAAAAGAATCAATGAATTTGAATTTAATATCACTCTTCTCCACACACTTCGTAAACGAAATGTACTTCTCTTTTGTTATATGAAGTAAATAGACCTGTCCAGGAAAATGATTTGATACATCTGAGATTATAAAATGAGCATCATAACCACTTAAGTTCTGAAATATTACAGGTATAATTCTACAATCTTGATAATTGAGATTGCAACCAGCATGTGCAGCTCCACGATATTTTCCTGGAAGGTGACAATGATCTTGAACTTTTACATTACTGTCCGAAAATGATTTTTCACAAATATGACAGACAGTAGCAGTATTAAAACTGATTATTTCGTCCGACGTTAGAGGAGTCATAGGTATCACATTTTTATGTAAATCGGTGACACTCATTTCAATAATTCGCAGTTCTTCAGCAAACCAGTGAGCTGCTTCAACACCCCTATAAGATCTGTATACAGATGGAGTATCATCGTAAGCACACTTAAAATAATAGCCAATGCTATAAATTTCATGCTTTTGTATAGGCGTTGTATTACTCTCACTGTCGTCTTTACTTTCAAGTGGTTTTAATAGACATTCACAATCAGCATACATTGTAAATGGCACTTTTTCTTTAAAACCATAGTTTTTAAACTCTACGTAGTCTCGGCCCTCTGTAGGGAGTTTAACTTTACAATCGTTTAGGAGTTTACAGTGTTCTTCATGGATTGCTAATTTTTTTTCATTAAAGAAAAAATGTAACCATCGGTCGCATATAAACCTTTTTTTCTTTTTACGTGCAAGATTATCACTTACTAAGCATGATAGATTTTTTATATACACAAAGTGAGATATGTTCTCTTCCAAAGAGTCAGTTTCTACTTCAGTGAGTAAAAGAAGATTTACATGGTTTTCTTTTTTCTCTGATGTCAGATAGAGAGGTACAATACTCTTCTCATCAAGTCCAAAACATTTACTGAAATTTCATTGTTTTGCTTCTCAAACTTTGGAATTTTTTTCAGTGAAACTGGAAATTCAATTCCACTCATATTAAGTTCTTCTTCATATGGAAAATAATTTGTCACTCGATTCGGATGTTTTTTTGATGGAACAGGGTGTAAGGCAGATAGAATTGCCCATTTGAAGCATTGATTATCAGAATTTTTAACATTTATGCATGCTTCTTTTTTAATCAAAAATTCTGGCAGAGGTATATACGAGCTACCAGTACGTATTGGATTAAATACATTCATGTTAATTTGTATATTGACAATTGAATCCAAAGTCCAACCAGAATCTTGCTCCTCAAACTCCTCTATGTTATTGAGAAGAGGTTCCATGATGTTATCAATAAACCACTGTTTAACTGTGGATGCTGCAAAAATTTCTGTATTTTTTGTATTGAAATGCTTTGTTTCAATACATTCTCCCTCTTCATCACCATCCACATTTTTTACAATTTTTTAAAATTTACATGATAAGACTGAATTAATTTTCAGTGGCTTATCATTCTTCTTAAAAAAACTTTTTATTCGCCTAATGAATAAAATTGAAGCATCTTGTAAAAAGTTCTTTACATCAATATGCTGAATATTAGCTACTATACTGGTACGTATCCTATTTTTTTTTTTTTTTTTTTTTTTTTGGTAGGAGGCTGTGAATCCTTTTAACGGACGACTGTTCCCTTGCGGGAACACCAAGTGTGGGACTCGGCAGCGGCGGCCACCCTACCCACTAAACACATATCTCCCTGTTCGCTCGACGTCAGCCCGGTACCGTTTATCACACTACTTCGGACTGGGCCGCTGTCTTTGAGCGTCCTTTGCGCATTCATTCCTTGCTTCCGTTCATACAATGCTACTACTCTACTCTATCACTCTCTCAGTCACTCAGTTTTCCAGGCATCCATCTTCTTTCTTACACTGCAATATACCCCGCACGTATGAGGCAAGCAGCGTCCAAGCGTCCGTGCTGGCTGTCATCAGTCTTGTCACGTTGCCTGGCGTAATCGTCGTGCCGAGAAGCGTTTCCAGTCTTTGACTTTGCTCGGTCCAACGGGTGCACACAAAGAACGTGTGCTCCGCGTCGTCCCAAGCTTGTCCACAATACGTGCAATCCGGTATGGCCATGGCCGGACAAGAATTGGGTAAGGTAGAAACCTACCTCACCGTGCTTCCTGTCCTTCCAGGGCCCAACCTCCGGTATCAGTCTGTGGGTCCAACGTCCTTGTCGGTTCGTTGTCCACCTCGTCTGCCATTTCTCGATCGTCTTCGTCCGTTCTTCCGTCGCAGCGTCTGCCCTCCCAACGCTCGAGCTTCGTGCGAACAAGCGTTTCCGCTCGTGCGCAAGAAGGTCGATCGCAATAACGCCCGCTATCGCGAAGATCGCATTTTCCGATACGGTCCGGTACGCGCATTCGATCCTTAGTGCCCCGGTTCTTTGCACACTCGTCATAGCCTTCGACCGTAGCTTGACTTTTAACGCGTCCGCCCATACCTCGGCCCCGTAGAGCATGATCGAGTGGGTGACGCTCATCAGTAGTCTTCGTATACTCGGTCTTGGTCCTCTTGGTCACGTTACGTATGTGTGGCCAGAAGGTCAGTTTCGTGTCCATCCGTTCCGTTCCCACAGTCATCGGTATTATCGTCTCGATCCGTTTTCTAGTGAGTAGCAGCAACTCAGTCTTTTGCAATGCAAGTTGCAGTCCGTGCTCTGTCATCCATCTGTCTACGCGTCTCATCACCTGGTTCAGTTTCAGCTGAGCCAAGTGGGCGTCACGTGCGGTTATGACGGCTGCCACGTCGTCCGCGTACGCGATGAGGCACGTGTCGTCTGGCATGTCCAGTCTCAGTATACTGTCATACAGTGCGTTCCAAAAGTCAGGACCCAAAATGGAGCCCTGTGCCACCCCTGCCGTCACCCGTTTTCGTCGCATTCCATCCGTTGTCTCGTACGTCAAGTACCGATCCTGTAAATAACTTCTCACAACTCGCGCCAGGTAGGCCGGCACTCGGAAGGTTGTTTCCAACGCCTCCAGAATGTCGGTCCACCTCGCGGAGTTGAAAGCGTTCCGTACGTCGAGTAGCGCCAAGAGTACCAGCGGTCTGGCTCCGTGGCATACGTCGTTCGTCTTGTCCGATAAGTCCCCGGCAGCTTGCACCGCCTGCAACAGTCTCGGTCGCAGCAATAGTTCGAACAGCTTTCCCGATATGTTCAGGAGGCTGAGAGGCCTATAGGAAGACGACGCGGCAGGATCCCCTTTCCCTTTGGGAATGAGGACCAGCCGCGCAGTCTTCCAAGGCCCCTCGAACGCTCCCGCGACCAGGCACCCGTTGTAGATCTGTAGCAGCGCATCCGGCCTTTCGGCAGCGATGATCCGCAGCAGCTCCACCGGGATGCCATCTGGTCCTGGAGTCCCCCGAGGCTTCAGCTTGGCTGCAGCGCTCTGAAGCTCTCCCACCGTGAAAGGTGGACATTCTATCGCCGTATCATCCGTTCTCTCCGGGTGAGTCGGGAAGAGATCATTTACGATCCTCTCCATTGTGTCTCCGTCCTTCGTCTCTGTAGGGTTCCAGGCGCCAAGTTTGCGAGTCACAATATTGTAGCCCTCCCCCCATGGGTCTGAATCTACTTCGTCCTCTAGTCGTCTCCAACATTGTCGTTTGCTGTCGTTGATGGTACGTCTGAGAAGCTTTCTCGCAAGTTTGTATTCCCGCGATAGAGCCTCCCGTTCGCGTTCGTCCTTCTGGTGCTGTGCCTGTCTCCGCAGTCGGTGGCACTTTCGTCTGATCTCAGCAATCTCTGGGGTCCACCAGTAGGCTTGCTGTTTGTCTCGTCTGTACCGTTTCCGTGGCATCGTGGCTTCGCAGATGCGCTGCAGATACTTTTCCAGATCGTCCACACTCCGCTCGACCACGACTTGGTCCGTCGGTCCCCGAGACAGATCCACAGAAGGTGTCGCTACGTTCTGCAATTGTCTCGTCAGTTCGTCCCTGTTTATACGTCCAGTGTCCCAACGTGTAGTTCGTCTATTCTGTGTCCGTGTTCGCCTCTTCACGGTGTCACTAGTCAAGCTAAAGGTGATGTACTGATGATCGCTGGCCGTATAGTCCTCGATCACTTTCCATCCCCGCAGCTTTGTCAACAAACTGTCCGTGGCCAAAGTGATATCTGGGATGGAATCACCGAAGCCGGGTCGTCTGTACGTAGTCATGTTTTCCTCGTTAATTACTTCCAGTCCCAGTCGGGCAGCCATCTGTAAAATCAGTCGCCCCCTTCTGTTCGTCTTAGGCATTCCCCACTCGACCGCCCGCGCGTTAAAATCGCCCGCCACGATCACGTCGCCCGAGAGGTCTCTGACGACGTCTTCCAGGGCTTCCAGCTTTTCGGCGTACTCGCGCGAACTATTGTTCGGGGAGAGGTAGACGCTGACAATAATGACAGCGCCGATCCTCATCCAAACATAGTCATCCCCGCACCCGCTGTCTGTGATACGCGCCGCGTTTATCCCTCGGGCCCACACCGCCGCCGTGTTCGAGCTGCTCGCGATCCACGACGGTTCCGAAAGGTTTCTGTACTGCTCGCTTATCACGAGCACGTCCGCGTCCGTTTCCGCCGCAACTTGAGGAAGCAGCGTGTGTGCCATGCTACTTCTGTTCAAGTTGCATTGGAGTATCGTCAGATCCATTGCGACTGTCTCGTCCTGCCTTCCGCCAGAGCTGCTTTAAATACAGCACACGAGGACGTGCCAGGCACGTGAACCAGGTCTTGGTTGGCTCTCCCCGCGCAGAGAAAGCAGGAAAGTGTGCTTTTCCACGACCTTCCCACATGTCCCCGTTTGCCGCACTTCCAGCAGCAGTCACGTCTGTCGGGTCCCGTGCACTCAGTTCTTATATGTCCGTACCCGAGGCACTTGTAGCACCTCGTAACGCGGAGCCTGGGTCGTAACCGACAGTTAACCCACCCGATTTTAATTCGGCCCTTCTTGAGCAGGTCCGCCGCCTCCTTTGCGTCAAACTCGCAGACGGCCAAGGTCTGTCCGCGGTTGTTCGCTCCAAAGACATGGACGGCCCGCTCACCCTCCGTCCCCAGTTCGCGGTTGATCGCGTCCGCGACGTCCCTTGCTGTCGTGACGCAGTCCAGATCCATAAAATCCAGCGTCACCCTGGAAGTAAGTTCCTTTACCGTCGCAGTCTGTCCCAGCGAATCTTGTAAAGCTCGCAGAAAGGTCTGGCGATCCTGATCCTTCTCAAGCTGCACAAGAACCGCTCCGTCCTTTGTCTTGCGTATGACTTTAACGTCAACGTTACAAGTCGACGGGTTCACATTTTTCCGCATGGAACCCAGTAGGTCCACGTACGTCTTTCCAGCCTCAGGTTTGATGAGGATCGCGCCTCGCCTAGGTTTCAGGCTTAAGCGATCCATCTTACGCCCCTGAGGCTCGCTGGTCCTCGTCCGTTACGTCTCCGTCTTGTTCGCCTCCGATTCTGCGGTCTTCCTACGCTTTTTGCGTTTCGTCACCGTCGTCCAATTTTCCTTCGTCGGATTACTCTGCTGGGCAGGGTTTTCCACCTCCGGGCTCGGGGTCTGTCTGCCAGTTTTCCGTTTACTTGCTGGCGTCGCCAGTTCTGTCCTTTGTATGTCGAAGGTCATAGCTGGTCGCAGCTGACTCATACGTCGAAGCTCTTGCTCCGCAACATCCACTGCTTCTTCTATATCTTCCATTCAGTTTGTAATTACGCGACTTACGTTTGTCTGGACTTTCGTCTTCGCCTTCATCAAAGCCAGGTTGCTGCGTATAGCGAGAAGCTGCTCATGCAGCTTCCTCTCCGCAGCCTCCCAGCTCTGTGGTGTTCCCTTTTTCTCGTCGCCCGTCCGGTCGCGTGTTCCTGTCGCAGTATATACTGCACCAGCCAGGTCAACCACTGGAGCAGTACTGGGGCTGGGTAACCCCTTTGGCTCAATCGAGCCGGTCGTATCCTATTATTAAAGGCACTATCTACATCAATCCATCTTACACGTGCATTTATCTTATTTTGTACAAGTCCACCACCGGATTTTGTCAATCTCTCATGTAATTTTATCTTAAAACATTCAATTTTACTAATCATATGTATAATTGATTGTTTTTCAGAGACAGAGAGTAGTTTGTCTTTCAAGACAAAACGTAACTGTTTGAGACATAAATCACACTGACTTTTCCAACGATTTATCACAATCGTATCAGTAGGTTTAGAAAATAAAAGCTCTTCAGCTTCCTCCAGATGAGTCACTAATGATCGAAAATTATCTAAAAGAGTAGCCATGTCTCTTGCTTGTTAACAACTAAAAAATTAAGTCAGCTTCTGAAAATATATAATCTGGAAAAAGATAAAACCATCATAAATATTCAAGAGAGGGTAAAAATTATAAAGTTAGACATTAGTTGATAAAGAAAGTTATTAATTAATTGAAATGAAATTTCTCCGTATTAATTAATGTTTTCATATATTTGATTTTGCCTAATCTTTATAAAAGAAATAAAACCTATTATAATTTCATGTATGAATTCAAATATCTAATTTGAATTTTTGAAAATTCTCGCCAGCGCTGAGCGCTAGGATCGACGCGCATGCGCTCTAAGAAAGAGTGGACATATACTTATTGAATTCTGATTTATTGTTCAAAAAAACCAATATATACTATAAATAACGCTAACTATACCAATTTGATATTTGATTAATTTTAATTCAGTATTCTAATCTGATATTAATGCATTTAAACCAATATGATTGAGTAAATCCTATTAAGACTGGTTATAAAATTTGATCGATACTAATGTGGGGCGGGATGTGATAAATTATATTTTTATTAAAAGAACATTATTTCATATGAAAAATAGCTAATAAAATGTAATTAAAACCGATTAAACTTTATAATAAATATATAAAATTGATTTCAAAATGACATTTTTAGTAGGGATGGTTAAAATATTAATACATTAAATTAAAATAACATTATTTTATATAATTTTTACTTTAATTAATAATCTTAAATTAATACAAATATATAAAGATATAATTAAAAAAAAAACTTAATATCCTAATCAGTATTATAACTACTTACAATAAAACATCTTATTAAAACTAT
Source organism: Trichomalopsis sarcophagae (assembly GCA_024372645.1). Lineage (NCBI taxonomy): Eukaryota > Metazoa > Arthropoda > Insecta > Hymenoptera > Pteromalidae > Trichomalopsis > Trichomalopsis sarcophagae. The sequence continues at coordinate 102,122 of QLSS01000250.1, forward strand.
AAAATATAAAAATATAATTGAATAAACTTAATATCTAATCAGTCTTACAATGAAAAATATAATTAAATAAAACTATAAAAATATAATTGAATAAATTTAATATCTAATCAGTCTTACAATGAAATATATAATTAAATACAACTATAAAAAATATAAAATTATAAACTAAATAATTTTACAAATCCTTAATCACTATTATCTGAATCTAAAATAAAAGGTACGCTTTTGATCTTCTTCCTCCGTCTTTTTTTTTGATGGTTCAGTGGTGATGGTGGTGGTGGTTGTGGTGGTGGTGGTGGTGGTGGTGGATGAATCATAGGTAAAGGGATCGAAATCTGGCATAGGTGTTGTTGGGGTTGATGGTGTTAAGGATCGATATTAGGGGAGGAGATGATAAACTTGAAGGGCTTAATAGTAATGGGGAGAGAGGTGCGGGAATATTTTTAATAAAATCTATAATAGGTTGAACGTTCGACCTTTATCTTTCAATAACTATTGTAGGTGTTGGAATAAGGGGAGGAGGGAGGGTGCTTAAATTAGGAGGATTATCTATGACATGGATTATAAGAGGTAAATCTCTACGGACGGGGATTATTTTAGGAAGTTGTTGCACGTTGTCGTTCGCTGGCGATGGCAATGGAGCAGTTATTGTTTCCTGAAAAAAATATTAATAATGAATATTTTAAATTAACGTTTGAGTTAAAAAGAAAGCGGGAGAGCGAGAAGGAGATAGAGAAAGAGAGAGAACGCGCTCAAGAGAGAGAGAGAGAGAGAGAGAGAGAGAGAGAGAGAGAGAGAGAAAGAGCGTGCGCGTAAGAGAGCGCGCGCGTGCGAAGGAGAGAGCGCGTGCGAGAGTGAGAGAGAGAGAGAGAGAGAGAGAGAGAGAGAGAGGGAGAGAGACAGACTGACAAAACTGCGCGCACGTCTATTAAATAAATTTTTTTTTAAAATTAAAATGACAAACAATACTTACGTTTGTCGGCGTCTGTGGAGCTAACGTTGGCGATGAAGGAGTATCATACTATCAAAAAAATAATTAATATTTAATATACTTTAATATATTTGTTTAAATAAAATATAAAAATGATATTTTTACTTACAAAAGTTTCTGCTGTAGCCTCACTCGAAGATATTGTCAGTGCGCTGCTTTTTGCTATAGAAAAAAATGTTATTTAATAATTTATTACAGTTTTCATTTTTTTTTTTTTTTTTCATATAAAAGGGTAAGGAAATATTTTTTGGATACTTACTGATACCGATGACTGTGATTCCTCATATCGCAATCGTTCCATCATCGTCACACATCGCGGATCCTTCTGATGAATATCAAACATTTTACACTGTTCACTCTCACTACATGTAGGGCTTCGCGAAGTTGAAACCCTAAAATATATTTTTTCTAAAATTAATAAAGTATCGATGCTGATAATCGAACTCATTTTAAACTCTATGCTGTGTTACTCGGTGAAAGAAGTATCCAAGACTGACTGAAAATCTGTCGGGTGGACCGAGAAATTTTCACGTCATACAAAAAAAAAACGTAAACACCCTTAAGTGTGCAATAGGACTCTGTTCTCGCGCGCTTTGTTTCACTGCGACACATGTTCGAAATTTCCTACGGAAATTTCACTACAGTATAAAACTTATATACTATTCCTTTAAATCGACTAAAAGTATGAATAATAATACAGTTTATCTAACCATATTTTAAAATTTAAATGATAAATTAACTAATATTTATCACTAAACTTTTGCTCATATTTATTAATGTGTTAAGAAGGGGACGTTTTACTTTTTAATAAAATAGCTCAAGCACTGGAAGTATACAAAATACAATATGAATATACTTTATAAATATATCGTATAATAATGTAAAATTTCTAGAATAGAAAAGAGAAACTATTACCATAAGAACTATATCGTTATGGTTTCTGAACTCCTCAAGAGAGGGAGCTACTTAGTTTTAGCCTAATATTTTATTGTTTGATGATTATAAACATCTGAATGTAAGTTTATACGTATTAATAAAAATATTAAAATTATTTAAACATTGTAATTTAAGGTAAGTATGTGTTTATTAATGAAATCATTATGAAAAAATACCGTTAATTGGAAGTTTCAATTTTAGAAATTCTCATCAGTATGTGTTTTATTAAATTTTATAATCACATGAATACGATGAATTCTATAAGTATGATCCCATAAAAACTTATAAGTATATGAGTATAAAGATAACTTTCAAAGTTCATACATGCTTACTGATAATATATAAGTATAAGAAGTTGATATTAGACGTATTAATAAAATTGAGAAATAATTACAAGTTTAATAATTTCAGAAATTTCCGTCAGTGCTGTACACATACATTCTCACGCATGCGCGTTGACCTAAGTGAGGCACTGGCGGGAATTTCTGAAATTTAAAGGTTTTAATTAACGGTGGAGCACCATCAGTATGAAAAAAATTTTACAAGTATCATTATATCAAAATTATATAAGTATATGAGTATGGAAAATTCAATAAGTATATGATTATATAGATAATTTTTAAAGTTCATACATGCTTACTGATTTATAAGTACGAAAGAATAATAGAATTTTATAAGTATACAAGTATAAGCGTATAAGAATAGATATGTGATAATATATAAGTATAAAAGAAGTCGATATTAGAATTATTAATGAAATTGAGAAATTTTTACAAGTCTGACAATGTGTTGCTCGAGTTGCGGCAATCATAAAATTTTTACATGAGATGCAGCGTATAGTGCACATCGAAATACTGAAAGTCTACACCCCATCGCGAGCCCTTATTTATACGAGAGAGAGAGAGAGAGAGAGAGAGAGAGAGAGAGAGAGAGAGAGAGAGAGAG
>QLSS01000250.1:105003-144097 GCA_024372645.1 Trichomalopsis sarcophagae
GTCCAGATTTCACATCTGGTTACTGACACTCTAGGACCTTCATCATCATCATCAGATTCTTCAACTGACGAAAATTAGGCAAGTATTTTCATAGTATTTTATACTCATCAGTTTTTTTTTAATACAGATTTTAATTATTTTTTAATGTTTTCAGGCACTATGGACCTAATTAATCTTGCCGCCAAAACTCCATCCTTCCTACCAACCAGGCGAATTCGGGATTTGGAGCACAACAAAATGTATAAGGTTACCAAAATGAAGAAACTTCCAACCCGCTACGGGATGAAAATCGTGTTGGAGTTAGATGAAAATTTCAATGTATTTCTCCCGACAAAAGTTAATACTCTACTAACAGAAAATGATGAGGCGTATGCTAACTTCTAAGATGAGTTAGCAAAGAGAGAGGTTTATTTAAAATCTTTGGGAGGTTGTTTGATTGAATTTGTATGAATTCATCTGCTACAATATTTCTTTTTTCAATTTCAATTTTCTTTTCGTATTATATGTTTAATCATTTTTAATACTAATATGTAAGTTGATTTTATTTGAATAACTGCGATTTTTTTTCAAGAATTTTCATGTCTACTGTTTGACTAGACTATATATAGTACATGAGTACGTCCATTTTTATAAGCTCAATAATTTTTAAGATTCTATCTATGTTAAGTATTATTTATATAATTACTGCGATTATTCTTTAAGATTTTCATTTATCTACTGTGTAACTAGACTATAGTATATACTCAACCCTTTTTAAGATTCTATCTATGTATTTGCTATATATTTATCATTTTTTATTACTTTTTGTTAGAGACTTCTTACCACTTTAATATTTTAAATATAAGTTTATAGTTTGAATGAAGGCGCAATGAGTCATTAGATAAGGGGAAAACATTACTCATTACTACATTTACTTTTTTGGTATTTTTGGTACAAATATACATTTTTTTGAAATATGATTTTTCTTATTCAACCCATTCCATCTTCACATCCTTTCTCCTTCATCAATTTAGAAAGAATAGATAATAATAGAATAGAAAAGTATTTATTTCGCAACTGTCAAAGATAAAAATATTAAAAAAATCTTACACACACATAAGAACAAATTTTTAAATTCCATGCATGCATCGAATTTAAATTCCGGCTGCCCACGTCGGACGTCGGACGTCGGTATGACAGATTTACCCGTTACCGACTGTCGGTATTCGGTGGCGCCGTAGCCGATCTGGCGCCGTAGCCGCGCAGCTCCTACTACTTTGGTTTTACTTTTACATAAATATTTTAATATATTTTCTTACTTTATTTGCACAAACAAAATGAATAGAGCTTTTATCTACCTTAAGAACTATATTTTATACAGCAGTATTTTTTAATGATCGTTATTATAGTTAAACTAAAGTGTATCACATAATCAGCGATATTTGAAAAATACTTTTCTTCTTGATCATTAATAGTTATAATGAGTATGAAACAAACACTGTCTTGAATTATTGTCGTTAACATACAAACAAAAACTTATAATACTAATAACTTTTACAAATCATGATTTTTTATAAAAAAATAAATACTTTTTTTGTACTTAAATATTGTTATAAATTGCCATAAAAATAAAATAAATTATATATTTTTTTAATTTTTGAAAAAGGTATTAAACTGTAGTATGTACATTTAGATACACAGCGAGAAACTTAAAATAATGTTTGTGTATATCAAAAATCAATTCCAACGTATCATTTCCAACGAAGGTCAAAATTCATAAATTTGATTTTTGAGCTACTGCATATGTTACGTCGGATTTAGCTCTTTTGAACTAAACCCGATGGTTTTAATTTTAGAAATTCTCTCGGTAGAGAATTTCTAAAAAGATGGTCGCTCCTTTCTACCCTTGCTTTTCCGCAAATAGGTAGGGATGAGCTTGTCGCGAGTGAGAAAAAAAATATAATTTTGTATAAATTTTTATTTTTTTTAGAAAAGAGAACTAAGTTTATTGAAATTATTATTCTCGGGTATAAAAACAGAAGGGTTTGACTTTATTTATTTTAGATTTTATTTTGGTTAACCTTGAAATGACTGCTAAACAGGCACAAGTCCTGAACAGTCATGTTATCGTTGTGGGTTGAATGAGAAGTCACTTTATCGTAAAGAGGTATTTATTTGAAGTTAGTAAGTGACAGCGTCCGAACGGCTCGAGGTAAGGAGCGAGAGAGAGCGTCGGCAAGGAGACGTCAGGCGCATACGCCAGCCTACGACCAGAGGTCGCTCGCGTTCGCGATTCTTATAGTGTGAGAAACTCGCTTTAACACTTCCGCCGTTTATCACACTGATCAAACAATTAGATATGAGTTGTCTACAAGACCTAAGTTTTCACGCATTTCAATAAACAAATTTTTAGGTAGAGCTTTTGTGAACACATCTGCTCTCTGTTCTCTAGATGCTACATAAGTTACAGACAAATCTCCAGTTTCGCATCTTTCTTTTAAAAAATGATATCGGGTATCTATGTGTTTGGTTCTTCGATGGTTTTTAGAATCTTTCGTTAAACAAATAGCACTTTTGTTGTCGACATGTAACAAGATGCCAGTGACACATTTATACCCGAAATCGGACAGAAATCTTTTTAACCACAGTGCTTCTCTGGCTGCTGTGGCAGCTGCAACATACTCAGACTCGGTCGTGCTGAGGGTTACTAATTCTTGGCGTCTGGAAGTCCATGACACTGCGGCTCCAGCCATGAAAAATACATATCCCGAAGTGGACCTTCTAGTTTCCAAACACCCAGCATAATCGGAGTCTGAGTACCCTGTCAGATTACATGGTTCTTTGTTTAATTTATACTCAAGTCCTAGGTACTTGGTACCTTTTAGATAGGCCAGGACACGCTTCAATGCCTGCCAATGACGACTATCGTAACCATTCTGAAATCTACTTAGGTAGCAAACGATGTAAGCAATATCGGGTCTAGTAGTCATTGCCAGGTACATCAACGAACCTATGGCCTCGCGATATGGTACGTTACTTTTGTTCGCGACATTTTTATCTGCCTTTTGCAAGTATAGACTGGTCTCTGAAGGTGTACATACCGGATTTGCATCGTTCATGTTGAATCTATCGATTACATGCTGTATATAGGCTTGCTGACATATGATTACGCTTTTCTCTTCCCTGTTCCTGTAAATTTCTAATCCTACAAAATAACATGAGTCGCCTACGGTTATTTCGAATTGTTTTCGCAGTTCAGATAAAATATTGTTTAAGACTACTTTTGATTTACAAATAACGAGCCCGTCGTCTACAAAAAGAGCGAGATATACTTTGTAACCGTCACATTTGCCGATGAATATACATTTGTCAGCTTGACTTTCATAGAAGTTGAACGAACTCAGAAATTTCTTAAATTTAGTGTTCCAGCAACGCGGTGCCTGTTTAAGACCATACAGAGACCTACGCAGTTTACAGACTAAAACGTTTTTACATTCATTCGCATCAACACTTGAGCGGCATTCGTCATTTCTTGCATTCATTCCACGAGTATTCACATGCACCCCTTTTGGCACCTCCATATAGATGTCTTCCTCCAAATCGCCGTATAAGAACGCTGACTTGATGTCGAACGTTACAGTTTCCAAATCTTCAAGGGCGACATGAGCCAGCAGCATGCGCAGAGAATCATATCGCACCACTGGTGCATACGTCTCAGTGTAATCGAGTCCTTCTTTTTGCATAAATCCTCTTGCGCATAGACGTGCTTTGTAGAAAACATCTTGATTTCCGAGTCCAGGAGTTGATTTGAAGACCCATTTTGAGTCAATGGTTCTCATTCCGTGATGTCTTGGAACAAGCTCCCAGGTGTTGTTTTTCTCGTGTTGTCTCAGTTCGTATTCAATGGCCTTCCGCCATTTTTCGGCATCTGGTCTTTCCAGTGCTTCGTCGTACGTCTCAGGAGGCCTGAAAACAGCGATATTTACCAAATACTTACTAGGAGGCTTAATTTTAGACCTGTCTCGTAGACGTGAGTGAATTGGAGCTTCGCCCTCTCCTGGTACATCAGCCTGATCATCTCCGATATTGTCGTGACCTCCAGCTGGTTCAGGGACTGGTTCGTCGGGTTCAGGGGTAGGTTGATCTCGAGCATTCTCGTGTTCTCCGTGAACTTCGTCTGGTACCTTTACGTCATCGCCTGGGAGAAACCAGTCTTCGTCCGACTCTTGGTTTGTTGTCTCCTTAACGCGACCATCTTCATTGAAGATTACATGTCTCGATACATGCACTTTCTTGGTGATTGGATTGAACAGACGATAGTTGCTGGAGTTATCTTGATATCCCACCATGATCAGAGCTACCGCCTTGTCACTCAGTTTGTTGGTCAGCTGCTTCGGTACGTTCATGTAAGCAGCACAGCCAAACGTTCGTACGTGCTCCAAGTTGGGCTTTTTGTTTGTCCAAACTTCATATGCAGTTTTATTACCATGGATAGCCTTGACCGTTGTTCTGTTTAATAGATAAACTGCGGTGTTGACCGCCTCTGCCCATAGGTAGTTCGGCAAGTCTCTGGCTTTCAACATCGTGCGAGCTGCCTCTATGATCGTTCGGTTTTCGCGCTCCGCTTGGCCGTTCTGCTCCGGCGTGTATGGTACTGTGTTCACATGTGTTATTCCGTGTTGGCTCAGGTACTGCTTCAGCCTATCGTTCACGTATTCACGACCATTATCGGTGCGTAAAAACTTCATACTGTTACCGCGAAGATTTCTAACAGTACTTTCGAATTCAATGAACTTTTCGGTGACGTCTGATTTATTTTTCAAGAAATAAATATACCGATAACCACTACTGTCGTCCTTGAATAAGACGTAGTATCTCGCGCCATTCACAGACTCTGTTGGCATGGGTCCGCATACGTCACTATGGAAGTATTCACCTGGCAGGCTCGCTCGTTCAATTTTTTTCTTGAAGGGCAATTTGTGCGATTTCCCGAGCTGACAAGGTTCACAAAAGAAACCTTCTTTTTCTACTATGCGTACACCTTGAACTGAGTCGCCGGACGTCAGATCTCTCATCGCTCGCACATTAAGATGTGCCAGGCGCTCATGCCAGACTTTCATACTCGTAGAGGTTATGTTTATCTCTTTCCTGTCGGGTTTGATCACTTGAAGGAACATACGATAGATGGCATTTGACTGTATCACTCCGACCGCGAGGATCTCTTTGTGTTTTTTTAACTCAACATATCTATTCTTGAATTCAAACTGGTAACCGAGCGATGTGCACCGACCAACCGAGAGCAAATTCCTTTTCAAGCCTGGTACGTGGAGTACGTTTTCGATTCGCGCTTCGATCCATTTGTCGTCAATTAGTCTGTTCACCGCTATCGTACCTTCGCCGGCTACACTGCACTCACCATCGTCACCTAGGACTATGCTGCTGCCATCTCTCCTTGATCGGTATTCGATGAACCAATCTTTTCGATGGGTCACGTGAGTTGATGCGCCGCTGTCGATAAACCAGACTTCTTCTGTGTTAGTCTCCAACAGTTTTCGCTCTTGCTCGCTACTAGGTTTCCAAGAAGAGACTTTTGCTTCGTCGAGCTCGTTCTTAGAACTGACGCGTCTCTCGGCCACAAAGGCTACGTTCGCGGAAGCATTAGACGTCTGATTCGAATTCTGATGTTTTTCTTTCTTCTCGGGACAGTTTCGAGCGAAGTGTCCCTTTTTGTGACACGAGAAGCATTTGTAGGTTTTCTTGTTACTTCTATCACCACCCTGCTTCGAATTTTTGACGCTTGCACCTCCTGACTCCTTAGTACCTGTGCCTACTGACTCTCTTTTCTTTGAAAAAGCTGCTAGAGCTACAGCCTCCTCTTCTTCGTCGATGCGTAGAAGATTCTCCTCCTCAATCAGCCGTTCCAGTAGATACTCGATGGTTTGTTTTTCGGTTGCGACACTACTCCAAGCTGTGCGTAAGTTGCGATATTTCATCGACAGACTCGTGAGGATTTTCGACATTATTACAATGTCCGGAAGATTCTCACCTACGTCCAGCAGTTGCGCCGCCAAATTCTGAACTTTTGCCACATGCTGTGCGACACTATCGGATAAATCCATTTTGTATTCGTGAAAACGCTGCATCATTAACAGCTTATGAGTGGCTGTTTTCTGCTCGTGGATGACACTCAACTTATCCCACATTTCTTTGGCTGTAACACACGACAGCAAGCAGTTCAGCTGCCCAGGCTCCAGTGCAGATGATAACACGTACATGGCCTTGGCATTGTCTTTCACCCACTGTTTTGTTTCGTTTGTTGTCGCATCTGTCGGTTTTGTTCGCGTACCCGTTACGATGCCCTCTAAGTCGTGAGCAATTAACACGGCGTTGATCTGGAATTTCCAGGCCGCAAAATTCTTCCCGTCGAATTTCGCCACGTGTCTTGTAGACAGTTCTCCGGCCATCTTCCTTTATCACACGTTAAATGTTCGTTTACTCGCGACACAAAGAAAAAAATCACTTCTCACTCACGCGTAGATCTGGGCCCATAACCTGTTATCGTTGTGGGTTGAATGAGAAGTCACTTTATCGTAAAGAGGTATTTATTTGAAGTTAGTAAGTGACAGCGTCCGAACGGCTCGAGGTAAGGAGCGAGAGAGAGCGTCGGCAAGGAGACGTCAGGTGCATACGCCAGCCTACGACCAGAGGTCGCTCGCGTTCGCGATTCTTATAGTGTGAGAAACTAGCTTTAACAAGTCATTTACAAGATTAGTTTTATTACAAGGAGAGAAAATCGCGGTTTGAGAATCTAACTCAGCACTGTGATAAACAGGATTTCTCCTGATCGGCAGTGTGAATATAGATTCTTTAAGTTTGTTATTTTCGCAACACTAAAAATAATTTATTTTACTAGCTAACCGACACTTGGCTCCTACTTCTTAGCGTTAGAAATGATTCTAATCCACACAGTAGTGGATACAATTAAGAATGAGAGAGTAGAAAAATATACTATTTATTCACTTACTTTTTTTTCCAGTTGCTGGACCTTGGCTGCTTAACTGCTAGCTGCTACCACAAATTCTCGAGAAATAGAGTAGTACTAATGGTCTTGTTTTTTATTATCGAGAAATTTACTAATGAAAAATGCGTATTTTTGAATGTAAAGGATATGTTTAATATAAGAAGCAAAAAAAATGTGTGCACGTACAATTGTAAATAAAACAAAAAATTGCGGACTGAGCGCGAAAATAAAATATAAGGTAAAAATGCGGACTAAGCGCGTTGTAGTATAATTGAATAAAGGCGAACTGAGCGCGTACAAATGTGTATAATAAAATTTTTAGAGTTGCGGACAAAGCGCGTAAGTTTTAAAAGTATGTAAGGGCGGACTAGACGCAAGGAGAACTTCCGAACTGTTTGGAGCCCCGGACCGGAGTGATTTGGTGGTGCAACTCGGGGACACTCATAGCCTTAGGCCCATCCCTCTATTTTCCCTCCTCGAAAGATTTTCGGGAATTTTCCAATAGGGAGAGAGTTTCCTCGAGGGCTCCTCCTAAGCTTGGGTCTGGAGACCCCCTACTCTAACTAAATTTTCCGGGGGAGAGGCCAAGATGGGTTCTCTGTCCCCGAGACAGATGGCAACGCTTGTACCATTTACAGATAAAAGAGAATAAATGTTTATAAAAGATTGTTCAAAATATAATATTCATGAATTATTTGTTATGATTAGTCAAGATGTTTGACTATTAACCTGATTCACTAAAATGTTTAGATTCAAAATATAACTCTAAGTAAGAAATTATAAATGGTGTAATTAAGTTATTTATTAAATATTTAATTTAAAAAAAAAAGCTGTTAGAACAATCTTGTATAAATATTAACTACAACATTCCTAAATGCAAACATTTTTGTGCTATATATAATTTTAAGAGGAAATCGTATTTGACTGTGCGCCGTTTTACCCGCACCTCCCCTTCTTTGTACAAGATAAATTGTTAAATAATCGTTGATGAATATGAATAAAACCCTATGGCAATGCTCAGTCCGTTATACGCAACTTAACTACTAACTTAGAAATAATTTACAATAAAAATACTAACAAATAGTTGCGATAAAGTTAACATATAATAATAATAATAATAATCGTAACTACTAAATGGTTGTCGCGTTCAGATGAAATTCGGTATGTTGGTTTTTCTGTCTTTAACATTTTGTATTATTTATTTATAACTAATTGAATATTTGAACAATTAATAATCTTTTATTATTGTTTTGTGGCTTTGGTAGTATAAACTTAACTAAGTTTTTTTTGTGTATATATGAGTAAATTAATATTTAACATTATTTATTTATTTAACTAAATAATTATAATTTATTCATTGCACTTAAGGTTCTGATATTTGTTGATGATTCTGTATGGAATAGTGATATTTTCTTTATGGAAAATCTAAAATTTATTGTTAACTAATGTTTATTGTACATTTTATTTTTACTGGATTTGAAATAAAAGTGCACGGTCTTAATGCAAATTAAAATCTAAGAAAATATTGATTAACTTAATAATAAAATGTTTATAATAATTCTTAATAATTAAGCAACTATTTGTTTGTAAAAAGTAAGAAAGATATGCAGTGAAAAAATCTATTTTCGGTTATATAACAGCAGGGGGTAGAGTGGTTTCAAGATTTACATGAGGGGACAAGACAAAAATACAGATTTTCAATGCACGTGCGCGACTGTAAACAGATAATATCGCCAGATTTCCGCCCCGCCCGAATTTTCCCAACGCTTTGAGTCGTAAAACTGGGGACAAGCAGGGTGATATCTAGAATTTTATAGTTTGCAGCTGGCCCTATTAGCCTATAGTTTTAAGGAAAAATTATACCCAGTGACATTTCGAGAGGCGCTTCTCCGAAGGGAAACGGCGACACTTAAGATTCCACTTGGTATATTATCTTGTTTACTAAGAAAAAGGCCTCTGGGAACGAAAAAGCCGAAAACCCAGAAACTTGTAGGTATATCACGGAGAGATTATTTTTAGTGTGTGAACCTTTTTTGTAGACAGACGGATGTTCGTGCATATACAATCTAATGTACGCACAGCGTATCGCGTCGTTAGTTTGGCTTCTGATATTATTTTCCGAGAAAAAAAAAATTTTTTGTTTTAGAAAAAGACGGCGACGTTACACATACAAACCCCGCTAATATCCGAAGATCAAAAACGATTTCAAAAACCGTAATCGTTTTTTAATAGTTGTTTGTATAACGTAATTTTGGCTTCAATAGGTATTAGAATGTATTGTATCTGTTCAGCACACAAATATATTATAAACTATTATTTTGTATTACAGTAACGATTAAAATGGTATAAATAACGATTAATATATTATCATATCATATCATAAAATGTTTTAAAAATCCGTTATATATATATTATTCGTTTTTTTTTTCGTCTTTGATACTAATTACTGGATTTATAAATCTAATCGCTTTTACTCACTTATAATCATATTTAATAATCATGCATCATTTTCCTTTTTTTATATTCAGGACTTTTTCATTATATTTTACGGTACAATGTATAAATGCACACTCGTACTGCCTAATCTTACACGCATTGTTACATGTATTACACGCATTTTAAAATGAATTATTTGTGTAATAATTTGAATGGTTTTATATACTTGCCATCACAGATTCTTACTACTTGCAAGTAATAAAATCTGAAAGCTAACTGGCATCGAGTCATTCTTATTCGTTTCTTAGTATAGTTTAATCGTTTTGCATAATCGCAATTGATAATTTTTGGTATAAAATTTGATCGTATCTAAACGTTTTCAATCTGTTGCAGTGGTCTTTATATTGTCTGAAATTCGCTGGATCATGATGTAGTGCTGTCGTTTTTAATCTAGATTAATTTAATTAAATTAATAATGGTTCTTAACATATAATATGAGTAGAAGATTTTAATACTTTTTAATTGTTTATTGTTCAATACATTAAAAATGTTGTGGAAATATTAAATGTGAAAAACTTTGAGTAATTGTGTTGGAATCTAAAATAATGTGGAAATTAAAAATTTTACATTTTAATTTGGAGCATCACTAACATAAAACCTGTCATAATTTTTATAAATTTTCATGATTTTTCAAAATGCTCCACATTTTTACAAATTTATATTGGCAACTTAGAAAATCGTTCTTTTTATAGTAATATTTGTGCACAGTATTTCATGTTTTCTCACAATCGGACATACAATATCTTCGTTCCATACGAAGACTAGCACGTTTCACTTCTTTGCCGCAAAGACTAGCACGTTTCGCTTCCTTGCCGCGAAGACTAGCACATTTCACGAAAACACTAGTGGTTTCGGGGCTTCGTAGGGAGCGATGATATATTATTTCACATTTACAAAATATTATTAAATTTAAAGACTAAGATGTACAGTTTTAATACACTCAAATATTTGAGAGTGAAATAATGCAACATATATCTAGGTGCTCTAGATCGCCAATCACTGGGTCTAGTAAGAATGCTCCGTAGTTATAAGAATGCTTTCAAACGGAGTCGGTGTTTCGTGTTAGCCATGATGGGTCACAGGGAGTGCGCGCCGAATTTTTTTATTGGTGTAATTAGGATTTATCTAATACTAAAGTAGTTATTAAGTAGTTAAAAATGATCTCAATTATTTGCATTAAATACGATCAAAAACGTTAGAATTATGTATTATTTGCGATTTTCATACTGTACATTAAAAACCATTAAAATGATTTCAATTATATGATATTAGAAACAATTTCATTTGGCTTATTATTAATTACAATTGATTAACAACAATCAAATATAATTAAAATTTATTACTTTTAGTCATAATATAGTCTTTTAAAAGCGATATGATTACTTTGGATTAAACCTGATATTGTCGCAGTATTTTCAGCGATTTCAAGAACATTAAAATACATTAAATGGAATTGTTAGTGATAATGTGGATAGAAAACGATTAAAATTAATGCTAAAAATAAACATTAATTGCTTTACGTGCGAGTTATTTCCGATCCAATAGTTTCTGAACGTCATGAGTGAGCCAGAAAAAAATCAAATTAAGAACTACGTATGTCTCAAGATTTCAAATTATTATGTATTTGAAGGCGAACAAATTTTGATAGAGCTTATTATAGATTTTACTTCATTATTAATTAAACAATTCGGTGACTTGCGGTACAGAGCAGGATAATAGGACAATGAGGTTGATAATTATAACTCCTTTATTTATGTAATAATAGGTAGTGGCGTAGAGCCTTTATTCACTTTATTATATAAGGAAATAACTATATCTATTTACGGAATTCGCTGGACGATTAGTCCGCTAATGGACAGCATCTACAAAAAGACTTATTCTAATCAAGTATTGACCAGGCACGTATTTGCCCTTGAGGTGAGGTGACCTGAAAGGTGAGAATACAAAACGATAGCGCTATACTGTGTCACGTCAATCTACTATAATGTAGACTCGCCGCCCAACGCACCCGCAGGTAACATGTCGACCAACAACATACCTCATCACGGTATTGGGTATATTCCACGGCAGACATAGAAGAGGCCAAACAAACCAACGACGATCGGCAACGCAGAACGCGACAAAACAACCAAGCTACTGACACGCGCGGCAACGGATGAAAGGGCAACGATCCTGAATAAACCATGTCAAACAAGGGGAGATACCTCTCAGCTACCGGACAATAAGGAAGCCATCAATCTTAGACGAACGACCCAAATAAGTGGAAATCGATACCACAATGAGATAAATTACAATAAAAAAAACCATTACAGCTGGCCAGACTAGGGGACGCGCACGAGACGCACTGATTAACAAAAGGGGCACCCACCCATACGGAGACTCACACCCTCCCTAACTCCTGATTGGCCAAATCCTTCCCTATGTTTATGCATTACCCACATCCCTATAAATACCAATGGAGAGCAATATAACATCTCAAACTACGCGCCCTTTTGAGACGAGCTGCGACGCCAGTACGAGAGCGAGGCACCCTATCGGTAACAACGTATTGAGCTTCAATAAGGATTTATATCAGTGTCGCATGTAATTTTATTGTGTCAGTATTTAAAGTGTAATCCTAACTAATTCAGTACATAAAGAATTCATTCTGAGTTTCCTCGGTTCGTGAACTATCGCTATTATCAGTCCGCCGAGCTACCGGTCAAGTCGTGCACTTCTTTACCTTTTTCCTAGGCGGTACCGTGCGAGCGGACTGCGCTAAATAAAAGGTCTCTTCGACTCCGAATTTATAATTATTTCTAATGTGCTAGTATTCGCTCTGTGCGACCACCCGGACGTAACAATTGTGCTCGTACACGTCGTGCTCTCCTTGACAATGACCGACCTTCCTATTCGTAATAATAAGAATTATGATAGCATGAGTATGTTTGTGACGATGAAGATTAAGCCCGTGAAATATATTGTGTGAAAAACGAGATTTATCAATCATTTAATAATGACACATCGCCTGCGACACAAGCTTACGCCTGGTATTCAACAGGTCTTACACGGTTTTAAATTCAAATTTATTAATATGGATCTGAAACGCGATAATGTCACGAAACAAAAAAGATGTTGATTTTTGCACTGGCTTGAGAAAAGAATTACATATATAAGTAAGATACATGCACGAAGCTCACAGGTACTATGTATTAAAATACAAATTGATTAGTTTTGAATAATTAGTCATATGAATCGCGATGCGTCCTGGAATAACTGAGTGGGACTTGACGTAGCCAGCCCACTCGGATGGCGTATAGCGGTATTTTTATATCCCTTAGGAGGCGGATTAGTTATGTTAAATTTTGTGTTGAGTTACTCCGACATTGGAGGAACTCCCTGGATCAGTCTATTAGAGATATCCCCGGGTGCACTAATTAGTATAAAATAATTTAAAAAGGGCACTTTATACACTCTATTCCTTGCTTGTGCTGGACTCGTGGCACCTCAGGAACATTAATGTGCATCGATGCGTGTGAGACACATGTTGGCTACAGACTCATACTGTGTTGGGTCGATAGCTTGGAGACTGGATGTGTTCTGGCTGGCGCGCCTCGTATCGCGAGCACACTGTGGCGGAGACGTGCGCGACCAAGTAAACTCAGTCACGCGTTTGCATATACGCATGAATGTTATTACTGAGTTTAATTGCGCGCAAACGCGCCTGAAGAAAGCCGAACGGCACAAGCCTGCGGGTGTTAGAGAGAGAGAGAGAGAGAGAGAGAGAGAGAGAGAGAGAGAGAGAGAATAACCCGAAGCGAGAAAGTGGGCGTGTCCACATCGCCAAGCACTCATCTTGTAGCTCGCTGCTCACCTTCGTAACTAGTGAAATTAAAATATAAGGCTTGATACTGTTTGACTAAGATACTGTCTCTTCTAGTTTTGTAACCTTTTAACATATAAAAATGCATATTTAAAATTCTGATGAAGATTATTTTTAATTTCTTATCATAAAAAATCATTCATTACTTTTATTATTCAAAGTTGTAATAATGTCTTGAGGTTGATTATGCCTTTGTCTTCTTGAATTCCATAAAATTTCAATATTATCAGCGTTTGCATTTCTTTTTTGACTATCATGTGCTAGCGAAGGATTATCCATATTATGAGGACGTATTTATTGTCTACGGGATTGATCAGGATTGCGATTACCTAATAGTTGATTCTGGTTATTTAAAACACGATCTTGTCTTCTAATGATTGTATTACTTTCAGTACGACCATCATCTTAATTATTATTTTGATTATTATGTCTTTGACTGTCTGAATACCTTGAATTTTTAGAATCAGAACTGTTTGGATTTTTTGTTTGACTGCCATGTGCCAACGGAGGATCATCCGTTTCATGAGAACGTATTAATGGTTTTCTACGTGCTTGAACAGGATTGTCTGATAAACTAGTTTAGTTATTTTGATTCAAAATAGGATTTCGTCTTTCAATATTTTCATTACTTTCAGGACGATTATTGTCTGTATTATTAGTTTGAATATCTTCTGATCGTAATATATCATCTGTATCTTTAGGCCTTATCAGCTGACTATCTGATAAATCAGCTGTAACATTTTCTTGATCAGAAATTTGCGAAAAAATATCTTGATCTTTATACTTATCTAAAAAGAAAAGCAAAAGAAAAAAAATTAGCACTTTCTTGAATAAGATATTATTTTTCAATATTTAATAAAATTTGTATTGTTTCGCCAGATTTTTCATTTCTCGATTTAAAATGTTCTTAAACCATAGAAATCTTGTTAACGCGTTTTTGTTAAATATTAAGTTACAAATATACTGTTATTATTAAAATATAACAACAGATTTGCTCTTTTGCACCTATCTTTTTACCGCGGAAAATTTTTATTATCATTCGTCGTTTTCTTATTATACACCAAAAAGCGTAATTTTTTAGAATTGTTTTAATTTGAAAACTAAATGTTGAATCTTTTTAGAAAAAAACATGATTATTGAAAGTTATCACGACTATTTAAATTTTAAGTCATTTCATGGAGCAGATCCTGAGAAAAACATCAAAAACTGAAAAAAGTCGTCTTTCTACGTGACGCGATAACTGGACTAAAAAGGCAATAATCAATTTATAATTTTGGATTGAGTTAGCATTATATAGCACTTTTATCCCTTTCTCTGGGCTGTTTACGAAACCAATTAGTTTCAAAGATATTAAGCTTCAAATTTTTTTTTCTCACCATATATACTATGAGTCGTTTTTTTTCTACGTGATGCGATAACCGGAGTAAAAAGGCAACAATCAATTTAAAATTTTAGATTTAGTTAGCATTATATAGTACCTTGATCTCTTTTTTTGGATTGTTTATCATACCAGTTAGTTTTAAAGATATTAAGCTACAAAATTTTGTTTTTCCACACTGTTTTTTTATGGTGCAATTGCACAGTAGAAAAACATATTTGAAGCTAAATAAATACAATAAATAAATAAGAAATTTAATAATTAATAAAAAGTTTACAAATTTTCTTTTTATGCCAAATATGATTGCCTGTCTAACATAAATTTTAACTCAATCTAGACAAGCACGCATTTTGGCCACTGGAGAAGTTAAAAAAAAGTAATTTGTATGAAAAAAAAATATATATATATATATATATATTTTTTTTTTCAAACAAATTACTTTTTTTTATACATATATGTATTTTTAATAAATTATAATAATTTCCATTAAGGGGGTTTCAAACCCAATTTTTATCGACTGAGTCGCATAATTGAAAACTGCATCGCTTACGTCTCAGCTTCTATTTAACGGATTACGGATTGTAATCTATACCTAGGCTCTTTTTTATGTTGTTTTACCAATTTGTTAAAAACAATATTTTCAGTTACGCATTTACGTTTTTTATGGCGATTTTTCAATCACTAGTGATTTAACGTTCCACGAACTATTCTAATCATTATAACTCGGAAACTAAATGTTGAACTCTGCTTCTCAACCGTATTTCAATAACAAGTTAACCCTGTTACAAATATACAGGTTGGTAAATAAGATGTCAGGTAAAAAAGGGGAGTGATATCTCGTTGGAGCTTCGTTAAATTATTATAGTTATGCAAGAAAAATAGAGAGAGGGAGATAACTATATAATTAATTATGTATATATAATTGATTTGAAATAATTTTATCTATCACACGAAAAAGTACAAAAACTTTATAAAATTATATATGAAGTAAAAACAATTCAGATATTAAAGCGGTACATAATGTTGAAGGAAGCTACGTGCCAAAGAATTGGTAGCGGTTTTTTTTGTATAATGAAAAATCCGAACACCAATATAGAAGTAAATTGTATCACGGGCGCCGCGGCTTTGTCTGCTTCTCAAACTCGCCTTCGTGGCGCTACCGCGCCACTTGATTGCTTTGCCACGTATGTAGGCCAAACAAAAACAAATGTGTGTATACGTATAAATGAACACTAATAATCGAAAAATACTGTATTAATAAGAAGGAAGACACTCAAAATTAAAATACACTCAGCTCATACACCAGCTGAAAACAAAACAAACATAAGCCAGACTCTGACGTCAATAGCGAAAAAAATTCGCAACATGGCAGCTCGACTCTCTTCTCACTGCTACGCGCTATATAAACATGACGAAAATCTTGACTCGCGCTAATTAGAATCGAATGGCTGAGAGAGAAACACTGTTCACCTACGTCACCCCCGCCGCGCAGCGGGGAAGCGCCTTCTCGACAAAACTTTGTACCTATCTTCTCCATAATGTAAGTCTCTTCATGATTATTTTATTATTTTTTATGGATTCCAGCCCTTTATTTCATAGATACGGCTGCCGGTTTTTATAAAATATTGATATAGATACCAAAATTTCTTTGTATACTATTTTTTTTTTTTTTTTTTTTTTTGTAAAAATTTAATTTTTATTTTTTGTATGTAGTCCTTTTATTATAGCATTGTTAAGTAGTGACATTTTTAGATTTTGTCTGTGTCTAACTCTTGAAAGAACAACGTATGATTGACCATGACTAAAAACTGGTAATGACAAGTAAATACCAATTTTATTAAATGATTGTCCTTGTGATTTATTTCATGTCATTGTGCAACCTTATCTTAAAGGAAAACATTTTTCCCGTCGCATATTAAATTTCTTCTTTAGAAGGATACAAATTAATTCTTGGTATCAAAACTTTATATTTTAAATGTTTTAAAAATGTTATATTATAAAATATATAATTGAAAATTCAAACCCTAAAAAATTTATTTTAAATGTACTTATTTACAATCTACATGTTAGAAAAATAGTCGCTTATGTTTTAGCGTGTTCCATTATAACACCTGGGTTTATTTTTGCTCGTCGTACAAGTAAGCTAGCTTCTTTTATATGTACACTATAAATTTTATCGGAGGCATCCATTAAACAAAAAGCGTCCTTTGCACGTACCGAACGGACTCTCATTTCTACACCGTTTAAAAGAAATCTATTCTGGTTGCATACGTCAATGTGACGATGTCCTAAAAGATCAACAACTTTTCCATCGCTCGTAAATTTTTGACGACTTAAAAGTCCTTTTTTCGCACAATCAGTGGCAGGCTTCTCATTTATTTTCCCTGCTGTATCCGTTTCCCATAACGACGTTAAGAGATGCGACGTTTTTGCATCAGGTATGTAATTCAATTAAGTTTTAACGTACGCTAGAGCGTACTGTACTGTACAAACCTCAAAATGGATTTCTAACCTATTTTTGAGAGAGTGAAAAATTTTACTATTACTAAGTTTCCTCCAGAAGGAAGCAAAAAAGTAAAAAGTGAAATGAACATAAAGCGTAGCGATTAGAGTTGTTCTTAACGTCGCACCGAAATACAATGAAGGAAGATTCGATCGTATATTCATTGTGTAAATATTCATTTCATTGTTATTCCATATACCTTTTTTTACTGTATATCATTGCACTAAATAGTAATAATTTAGTAATACACAACAAAGTGAACATGCATTATTAAAAAAAAAGTGCGAGTAATAGAGAAAAGACAAATTGCATATGCAACAAATCAGTATTTCTGATGGTTTTATATCGTACTGTAATTTTTTTTATAATTGTTATTGCATTTAGTGTTATTTTCTTAGACGTATTTGAAATCATACTAATTAATATAACGTTTTTTATTCTTATTCATTAATAATTACAAAAAAATATTAAAAAATATGATTTTCAACATACTTTTATTCGATGCCAATCTACTATATTTAATTTGTATGCTAAAAGTAATACACATGCTAAGGGCCATATTAAAGCATTTGATACTAATATCACTACCATGCAATACAAAAATCTACAATATAAGAATAACAATGTATTATTTCAATTATTTAAATGCAAGTTTATATGTTTGCTACGCTCGAGCGCTAATATCACGGTGCAAAAACTGAAAAATTTTATTTTTTAACATTTAAAAAATCTTTTATTTAAATTAAATTATGGAAAAAAAATGTTGATGCTCACATCTACAATTTTGGTGTTATCATCCTGGTGGATTACATGATTTTTCCATTATGTGAATTTCATAGTTTTTTAAAATATTTTTACTCTTTATATTTGACTTATTTTAAACAACTTAGAATAAATATATTGAAGGTTGCAAAGTCACATCAGTTGACTGTCATCTGCCTTTTTTCAGTAAGGCTGCTATAGTGCCACAGACAATCATGACATTCCGTATTTATGCCGTTACTGCAGAATATAGAATAATGCATTACATTACATTTCTATTGAATTCAACAATTTAGTACATATTATTTATAAATTAAATGCATAATAGTAAAAAATGATCGGTCAAGCAGCAATATATTGTACCTGAGCCTATTCGAATACTTACTATGGCTTGTGAAGTGTATTAGATCAAAATTTAATATTTTGCCTGGTATCTGTGTTTGGTCAAAATATAAAAATTATCTATTTAAACCATAAAACTGATAAAACTTATTTGAACTTATAGCGCAGCTAATGGTATTTCCAAAAAGTATATTAATTAGAATAATCTTTGGATTTATAATACAAATGCTATTGAAAAAATTGAAAACAATTTTTAGTCTTGGTTCATATTTTTCAGTTTTATAACAGTTTTATTTTCTTATAGCTCCTGAACCACAAATCCAAACTAAGTGATTAATACTTTTTGGAAATGCCACTAGTTGCTTTGTACGTTGAAATAATAATCATCATTATTATCATTACAATTGACTATTTTCATATTTTGACCGAACACTGATGCCATGCAAAATCTAGTACACTCGACAAGTTACACTATGTGTTTGACTGAGCTCATATATTACTTTATTTTGTGTTATACACCATTACCAAGACTCAATTGTTTACAATATCTTATTAAATTAAAATAAACTAATATATAAACTCATCCGAACACCCACTGTAGCTTTTCGAATATAATTGATCAAAATTTTTAGTTTTGCATTGGTATTGGTGTTAGTCAAAATATTAAAATAGTCAATTGTAATTATAATAATGACGATAATTATTTCAACTTACAAAGCAACCAGTGGCATTTCCAAAAAGTATATTAATCACTTAGTTTGGATTTGTGGTTCAGGAGCTATAAGAAAATAAAACTATTATAAAACTGAAAAATATGAAAGACTAAAAATTGTTTTCAATTTTTTTCAATAGCATTTGAATTACAAATCCAAAGATTATGCTAATTAATACTCTAAAAAAAAAACTTTCAACAAAAGTAAAAGGTTAGGCGAATTTCATCTATTCCGCACATTATTATGCATCTCAATAACATGGTTTGCTGACCGATTTATATCTGTTATAATCATAATTATTGCAAAATCATTGTTACCAAATAAAAATGTTATAACCTATATAAATGTTATAACGGGCCTGGCAAGTTACCTAGTAAGTTTATCATAACAGTTGTTTGTAATTGATCAATTTATTACTTAAGTTTTTATTTACTAATCTAAGATCAATTTTAGTTTTGTAATGCATCTATCTGACTCAGTCCAGAATTGTACAATACTTAAACTTGACTTTTGTTATTGATCTCATTTCTTTTTTTATCCGTAATTTAGTTGAAATTTTTATTAATTTACCAACTATCCGACACAGCTCAGAATGAAAAACATTTTTTATGGTTGTAGTATTATTAAAATAATTTGGTAATAAACTTGACTTTATTATTGATCTCATTTCTTTTTTATCCGAAATTTCGTTGTCAAATTTTTATGTATTATTAAAATAATTATTTGAAATAAAATTATAACTAAGGTTATAACATTTTTATTTGGTAACAATGATTTTGCAATAATTATGATTATAACAGATATAAATCGGTCAGCAAACCATGTTATTGAGATGCATAATAATGTGCGGAATAGATGAAACTCGCCTAACCTTTTACTTTTGTTGAAAGTTTTTTTTTTAGAGATTTCATTTCTTTTTGAGCGAATTTATTGAACACCTCAAATTTGTTCTAAAAATAAAATATAAACATTTTTAGCACCTTTAGGCCATTGTTTCTTAGTAAAATTGTTATCACTAATATAATACCACTGATTATTTTGTCGTAACATATTTGTGTAATGACCTTGGTTGCAATAATTGCCATGGTGAAATATCCCGCTTACAACCTTATACTTTATAACGGTGTGATTGCTCACTCGTTATAATAGTTATGTATGTAAGGGAGAAATTATATCCGCTCGAAGCGGGCTTCTTGTAGGCTGCACGAAGCCTAACCCGGTAGACAGTATTTGCCGTGTAAAAGCCGTCCTTGGAGACGATGGCCCGCGGAGAGCGTCGTGGGTCTGCTGCGCGGCTTCAATAACGATAGAACGCGGGTTGAGTCGCACAAGCACGTCAGGGAAAAGGTAGAGTCAGGCACAAATAAAAGAGAACAAAGAGTAAAGAGCAAAACAAAGTATATTAACCGATAGTTGACAGTGTTGCAGCGTAAGCGAGAGAGAGAGACAGAGCGAAGCATCGATAGCAATGGGAGAGAAGCAATATACGGAACTAGTACTTACAATCACACTTGCTGCTATTCGGTTGCAAATATGCCTCGTGACCTCCTCGGGACTATAGGCATCCGTCAATAAACAAAGGCGGCGGCGGTATCGTCAGCACGCTACGCAGCAATAGGCAAAAGATGCACGTACAGGAATCTTCTATGATACCGGTCACGAGGAAGGCACGATATACGCACGCACGCAAGATACACAAAAGGAAACTGTCGATAATCGAAACAAAGAATCGCGGTGAAAGTGAAGACGTCTGATAGGTATGACGGGCGACTGCCAATTGCCGCGCGGCGCTCTCTCGAGCGTTCTCTCACACACATGTTTGTGTTGGCCCTTCGGCCCGCTAGGAAGTGCGACACACACATACATGCTCGCGCTGCTCTCTATGCCATGCTCTCGCCGCGGCTCTCTCACTTACCTGCTGTGTAGCTGTAAATAGCGAGAGTGACAATAGTAATATATATGATGTATTACAAATAAGTGGTGAGGAGAGAGACACAACGAGAGTACGAACGTCAACTCGTTATAACTTTTTACCATTGATATCAACTTTACATGTTGGTATTGCATTTATTTTTAAATTAGTTATTTTTACAATATCGTTATCAATGCGATCAAATAACATGAATTGTAAAATTACCAAAGTATTACTGATTATTAGATCAACTTTCTTTATCTTTTTTAAATGGCAACCATTATTACAATAACTTTCAATTTCTTGCCAACTCCCTATATTATAATCTATAATTGTTTGTAAACTACAAAAAGTTCTAGTATCTGGCAAGATATAAATTATTATGCGTTTGAGAAGATGCCATTTTTTCTTTAAGTTGTAAATAAAATAAAAAAATTTAAAAAAAAAAATCAATTACACCCGTTATGCGTTATACCCGTACTCCCGTTGATCTGTATATGTGTGTCAGTAATCATATAATGAATACATATTATGTGTGATGATGATGATGAAATATACATGAGTGATCAGTAATCCGGCGCTGTCTGTATAGTATGTGGGAAAGCAATATGCGCGGCCAAGTTCACGGTCTTAACACTAGCCGTGTGCGGCTTCAACTTCATGGTCTGAACATTGTCGGGCTGAAGAAAATTCCGAAACTGATTTGAGCATTTTTGTTGAGACATGCTCGTTTATTGTAAAAAAAGCTGCTTTCTTGCCAATATTTCGATTAGAAATCATAGTTAAAGCATACAAACATGATAATACGCCAAAAAAATCCAGATACAATGATGTAAATATTTGTTATATTGAATTGAAAATTCGAGAACCCAATATAGAAGTAAATATTGTCGCGGTCGCCGCAGGCTTCTCAAACTCGCCTTCGTGGCGCTACCGCGCCACTTGATACTTATTGCAAATACCATGAGCTGCTCTATAAGTTCAAATAAGTTTCATCAGTCTTATGGTTGAAATAGATAATTTTCATATTTTGACCAAACACAGATACCAGGCAAAATATTTCATTTTTATCTAATACACTCAACAATCTATAGTAAGTGTTCGAATGGGTTCAGGTACAATTGATTGCGGCTTGATTTCGTTCAAAGATATCCATCAACACGATCAATAGCTTTTGTGGTAATCAGATGCACAAGCGATGCCAAGTAATGTAGCATTACTTGCATACCTGAACATACAGAAAAATATATTAGTAACTCATACTTACAAGTAATTATGGAATGCTTGGACGATTATCTTCTCATGAATATTAATCTCTTAGAATAATAATTTTCAATAAAGCAGATTTGAATATGAACACTGCAAAATAACATTTAGTCACATTGTTTGGTTACGAATAGAAAACTATAAGTATATCAAACAATTACAAAAAAGATATCCGCAAGCAATTAAACCTATTATGTTACTGAATTTATAACTAGCACTTATCATTTAAATTGAAAGTTATTAAAAAAATATATACAACACAAGTAATTGTAATATTTTGAATACTACCATGTCAGATAGTAAAAATCCATCCCTAACGACGTGTTGAAATGTTTAAAATATCAATTAAAACTCCTATAAAGCATATGAATCCAGTTCCAAGATTATCTCGACGTGGTTCAAACAGCCACCGATGCCAACTAGGATTGCCAGAAAGTGATAATATAGCTCTGTGGTCATTTGAAGCTGGTTCAAGCAGACAGAAACGCATCCAGCATAGTCAGAAGGCTTGAATTTGACTCCAGGGTTGCATTCAGATATATATCAGTCAGAAACACAAAGCAGCATGACCAAATAATATTAATCCATGTACAGAATCACATGTTGGTAAACTACCCAGAAATGCCAAAAAGCACACCAACCAGAGAGAGGGAGAGAGAGAGAGTGAGTAAATCCACCTCCAGGGTAGTCTTGATATTATTGACGAAGTTAGCAATGTCAGCCTACACTGCCCAGACAGTGCACGAAAGAAATCCAGAGTCGCTTAACGGTGTTTGACGTAGCCAGCAACACCAAGCTATAATAACCAGATAGTACGAATCAATTCCAGGATTGTACATGCATGATGAACTGATGAAAAGCAATAATTAGATTACAACATTATCAACTCTTTTTTACAGATCATATGATTACATAATCACTAATTTCATTCTACATATTTCAATAAATATATAAATTTTAAAATAATCAATACCTATACGGCATTTAGTAGTTAAAATAAATCACTAGAATAAACAAGAGTATACACAAAAACAAAAGATAACCTCAAAGCTAAAACTCAAGTTTCTTGGCGGAGTTAAGTATGTACTCCCAAATGGCAGCTTTGCACCTTTGTAGCACTCATAGAGAGGGGGAGAGAGAGATTGATATTTATACTCACTTATCACATTAATTTGAATATTTTTAGATCGCTTAATAAAGCAAGAACTGTGAGCAGTGGATTCAGCAGTGTGATAACGTAGAGGCTCCTTCAAGAAGAAGTGGAGGATCCTTGAGAACACATAGGTAGGACAGCCGCAATAGCAGAACTTCTGCTTTTCTCATTACTTATACAACTGCTGCACTTTTGATGCTTTAAACTACACACTCACTTAATAAGTACCGACAAAAAGTTTAGCCGAGCAAAACATTGCGGCCAGCGTATGCCGGAATGGCGGCCATTAGTATGGTTCTATATATATATATATATAAGCGCCTACAGTCGAACATTTCGCTTTCTTGATTGTATCGGTAACCTTCGTTAATTTTGCGTGCGCGAAACCCGCGAGATTACCGCTAGCAAGTCGTGTCCTGCTGTGTCGCTGGTGTTATCACTCCGAGGGCAAGTTCACGCCGCGTGACTGTTACGAGCCGAGCAGCTATTGCCGCTCGTCCTCTCGCTGTAGCCAGACAAACACCCAAGAGCACATGGCAGCTACTCTGCTGCCCAGCGAGGGCCCCGATCATCCGCTTGAGCCATTCAAGACGAGCCACGAGGCATTTAAGCGAGACAGCACGGAAGCGAATGTAAGTACCTGCTTGATCGCTGATCTCTCTCTCTCTCTCTCTTTCTCTCTTTCTCTCTCTGCATTAGGCTTCGCTTTGTCTCTCTCTTGCCTTGCGCCGCAACTGTATTTTGCTGGTTTTACAATACATAAACATAAATCTAAACTCCACCTGCTCTTTGTGATTTCACGCCTAACTCTCTGCTTTTTCCTCGCGTTCTCCTTTCTCGAATATACGTTTACTTCATCCGCGATTAAGCTGCGCAGCATAAATACTCATGACGCCTCCGCGGGCTCACGTGCTCAAGGACGAGCACGTACAGCATACTGCGCTACTGGCCAGGTTTCGTATAGCCTTCAAGAAGCCTGCAACGAGCTGCTGCTTTTACTCCTCTCGCTATTCGATATATCAGTGAATCCGTCACTGACTCCTTATACACGAGATAAAGAACCCCGTTATACCTTATGACTTTGAAATGCTCATCACTTCTTCTTACTGGTCCTTGATGCTTTTTAGTATTTTAATAAAAGAAATAATAAGTAGAAAAAGTAATAAACTTTTGCAAATCTGAACCGTGGGTCCGAATTCAGATTTGAAATAAATTGATTGTACTTTAAATTATTATTTAACGAATAATATGAAAAGAAAATTGATTTTATTTGAAATAAGTAAACATAATAATTAGTAGGTCCGGGATTGTAGGTAATTGATATGCAACGCAATAATGATTAACTCTTGTTTATATTATAAATATTGTGTATATTAACAAAAATAATTGAACATAAGAATAAAACCTAATTTTGCTATTATTCTTTTTTAATGAAATTTAATTACAATTTTGTTTGTTTTTATATGAAGATTTTTATTATGTTATTATCAAATGTTATTAAATTCTATGCTTAATATTTGCTATAGAATAATATGTTAGATCGCTTAAATGTGCTGCTCGAATTATATGAATATTAAATTCTACGCTTAATTTTGCTGTAGATTTTCGAGTGTGTAATAAGGCGCTTAAATATGCTGCCAGAGTTGACTAGAGCGCTTAAATATGATGCTCCTAGTGATCAAACACAGGCCTCGCACGGCTTTTTATAGAGCACTAAGCGAGCGCTGATTTAGCAGCCGAAATTATTCGCGCATTCACACAATCATACTATCATTCATTCATATTTACATTTATCACTCATACAGACATACTCCTGTGCGCGCGACTCGCCGTCGCTCGCTTACACTTACATATACATAGAATTACGCAACGCGCTGCTGCTGGTGCTGGAGAGAGAAGGGGGACGCGCATGCACATATGCGAGTTGGTAGCTGCGTTGTTTACTACGTAGCTGCTGGCTTCTTACGAGGTGAGAAGAGTGGGGCGGCCGAAACATTCCGTGCGCTCACTGTATAAGCAGCATTTTTGAAATATAGTATAAAGTTGCACGTCGGATCGTATACTGGGCATTACAACTTGCTAACTAAAGTTCATAATGTTTTAAGACAATTTATGATTTTATAAGGTTATGAGGATAATGGTATTTAAAATATTGAGGTTTAAATTTTTTTATGAAAATTATATGATTTGATATTGTGACAGGTGCTCTTTATGTAAAATAATTATGAATAAAAGTATTTTGAAAATTATTAATATACTGTATATTTAAACAATATTTTATCTATTTAAACCAGAAATTTTGTTGGAGGAAGCTACGTACCAAAGAATTATCAGCAGTTTTTTTTTTAAACAGCCGACCCAACTAATAGCAACATACAAATGTTCTAAAGATTCACGAAGAAAGCACTGTACTTTCTTGCCTAACTCAACAGCACAAAAGCTTTTTGAAAGATCCAATTATAATCCAAACGCAAAAGACACATAACCACACTAATTATTTAAAGCATAGGCATGAATCAATATCTGCAGATTAGAGCAGCTAAAGAAAATTTGAAAAAGCTTGGTCCCACCCAAAATTCACAATTTTCTAAATCACACCTTACACCATGATTATTATATTAAAGAAAAAGAAAATAACACCTAGATTTGGCTACTCAGCGTGTCACTCATGTCAGACCACTCACCCTTAGGTATATGTGTTTGTCGAGAGCGACAAACGTGTATGTAACATGTTAAGTGACGAAGTTTCTTGATTAATATAATTTAGATTTTATAATATAAAGAGAGTAAGCCAGCAAGAGAAATCCAGAGACTTCGACGCTTAACAAGAGTAACCCTAAACCCAAACAATTTCTCCTCCTTCGGTTGAATCGCGCGTGTACAGCCAACACTGCAGTTAGAAATAAAAACCATTCGAATAGCTGCAGTAGATGATGAGAAATATTAATGCAAAAATAGGCAACGTGCGCGCCGCGCGTGCCTACTACTATATATACGCCTCTCTTCCGGCGCTGCTCCGTACCCCACCACTCGGCTGCGAGCGCGCGCTTGACTGATTTTCGCGAACTCAACAACATCAACTTTTCGACCCTTTTTTTTGTAATTTCATTTGGACTTATCATACAGCATACATACCTGCCGGAAAAAACGCACTGCAAACTTTGAATCGCAATTTTGAGCAAATTGATAATCTGACAGCACCTTACTTTTGCACATATAAAGAACATTATAATCCCTACTATTTTCTTAAATTTTAGCGTTTCAATTAATTTTTCGGTTTTTCTAATTATCTCAGGCCCTAATTATCTGATTGAGGAGTTCAACCTCTCATTTTGTAGCTATTTCTATTCTCTACATATTATATTGTTGAGCCATTGTAATAGTGCCTTTTGTTTTGAAGTTATTAGCAAGAAAAGACCAAAATCGCGTTTATTCGCAATAAATTGTTAATAACTAACAATAAAGAATGGAAATCCGAGTGAAAAACATATACCTTGACATCTACTTTTCATCTTTTACATGATCGCACAATCGGTTTGCTGCAACAAATTATGTCATGTAAAAATGCTCTACAGCTTGGCCTAATAGGAGGCTAGCTAGTTGCGTTCTCGAGCATTATTTTTTAATAGTGCAAATTTAGCACTTAACATTTAGCAATGTTGGATATAAGTGATATTGGCCTGTAATTGTTTATGTTATGTTTTCTACCTGCCTTATATACCGGGACAATTTAATTCTTTTTTAATGCATCAGGCCAAGTGGCTTTTTCAATGCATAAGTTCAAAATATGTGTTAGCAGTACCGAGATAAATCTACAGATAACCTTGAATGTTCTACTATTTATTTTCTCCACTCCACTACTTTTCAGCTTCACTTTGTATATAATGTTTGTTACTTCGATGTTATTAGTAGACTTAAGGAATGATAGAATTGAACTAGCATTCATTTTTGGCAATTTATTATTAGGTTTAACTATGCCATCACTCAATTTCTGATGGATATCACAAAAAAATTTATTTATGTTATTCGTAATTTCTACTTTGTCAGTAATTTTATTGTCATTAACCTTCATATAATTTATGTCGTTGGTGTTTTTTTCTATTTCCCGATTTTGTTATTTGTATTTTTTTAGGGTTTGTTTTTAACTAAATTTGCTTCATATTTAAATAAATCAAATAGATACTAACAGATTGAGCATCAGCTCAATACTAATGATTTAAATGCAATCGAGATTTTTGTTGGAGGTTAGAAAACCCAATTTTAAAGTATATAGGGTCACTCTGTCCTAAACTGAACTTCGTCCTTTCTTGCCAGCAGCGCTATCGGGCCTCTTGATGATTGTTATAATCCTACAATTTACATTATATTATAAATGTAAGTGAAAAAACTTTTAATTAATATTATTTAATTCTTATATTTCGTTAATATAATTAATACTTATATCAAATAATTACAAAGAGTTTGAAAACATTTTTTAATATTCAAAATTTATTTCCATTTTATTCTATGATTTTAAAACCGGTCCTGTGTACTAGTCGCTATAACTACTTTAATAGAATTTTGGCTGTATTAAATATATTCATTTGTACTTGATGGTAGTTAATTCTCGTGGAACGTATTTGAAATCGTGCTTTTGATTGATTATATGATTAGAGCATTTCAAAAACGTTCCTCAAGAATTAACTGCCATCGAGTGTACATCTAATATTCAACAATGACACGTCAAATAATTAAATATCATTACAATTAATTTGTAAATCGCGAGCGAAGCGAGCTTTGTATGCTAGTTTATTTTAATCTTATTCAACTTCTATTGGAAGGTCCATCCTAATATGAAATTCAATATGCTTAAAGCTTTTGACGTAAGGAACAATGTTATCCTGCAAGTCCCAAAATTGACTTCGCTGAAGCTGAATAATAAGCTCGAATAGCTTAAATTTTTATTTAGCAATGTGAAACAAGCTTTATTGGTGATAAATAGATTTTCGTAGTACAGAATGGTTAAAAAGGCACGACTTGCGGATTTTAGCAGTCTGTGCTATAAAATTGTATACGATACTTGTAACGAAAAAGTCTCTGGCGCCTTTAACAATAAACGCAAGAGTAGCATATTTCTTTTTAAAATTTAAAAAAGTTTTCTAAGTTTTCGCAGGAATAATATATTTGCATACAATTCATTTTCTGCAATTTTATTACGGTAGATTCGTATGCTTTAAAAAAGGGTACAAGACTACCGTATCAAAATCACAATAAATGAATTGCACTTTGCATATAAATGAGATAAAATAGGATTAAAAATAATTTTGCACTGGAAATAGAGCCTTTTTAAATCAGCAGTGTAATGAAAGTATTTTACAGAGATAATTTAGTGGATAGAGAGTTTTTGAAGCAACAGCCGAGATAGAGCATTTTCGAATGTTTAATAAATTATTATTTAATAATTTTCAACATAATCATAAACTTAACTACTTCCTCCGTATAGACATCACGTTATCGGCTAAGCCACAAGCCTACATGATCGCTAGCGAGACTTACCCTCTATTTAATGACTTCATTATTTTTCTTGGCATCATTTTGGCCACGTTTTCTATGCAGTGAAAACAATCTCTTATTACTAGCATACTCTGAGCGCGGAAAGAGGGGAAAAAGTAAAAGCTATATTTAGTGTACAAAGTAGAAAGGGTATATTGTATTGTGCGTCGTTCCGTTAAGATTATTTTTGAATCTGTCAGGCAGCATTGTGTTTTTTATAAAGAAAAATGTTGGATGCATGAGTTATCTGTTACAAGCCAGATCAGCCAAAAGACTGCTGACAGTGACGAAGAAAAATTATTTCTAACTTTGTAAAGCAGAAGAACTATTTGTTTCGATTACATGGGTTACTAATTTTATGTCAGTTGATGTCATAAAATCTATAAAATAGTGGTTTGTGGACAAATATGTGGAATGTAAACAATCTAAATTGAGAATTGAAATGATTACGTATGTTTAGATACAAATAATTAAAAATTATAATGGTATTCATTTAAAACTTCTAAATATTAATAATTAAATATTTGCATTACAGGCTTTGAATGTCTTAGTAGGAATATTAGAAATAAGCAGAATTAATTTGAATGGCCCTAAAATCTTTAAAAATATTTGCACTACTATGACGGATAAAATGTATTGCTGGAAATATCTTATTAAATACACAATTGATTTCAATAACAGTGAATCTCAGAAACAATTGATTGTAAATTATGGTATTGATAAAGAACTTGATAAAAGTAAGTATACATCATTTTAGTATTTATAGCAGTGAAAATAAGAGTTAGTGATGCGAAATATCTAAGAACGCATTACAAAAGTAAAAATATCTCTTGCTTCTTAATGAAGTAACACGGTAGCGCCACGAAGGCAAGTTTAAGACGCAGACGAGTTTTTCCATTCCCTATAAAGCGGGACTAAAGTAACATTTTATTTCCTCATATTACTTTTTCCTGCAAAAAACTTTATTTCCGCAAAATGCAGGAAATACATTTTTTGTTTCCGCAAAATGCGAGAATAAAGTGAATTTGCGGGAAATAAACTCTCCATTCCCGCAAAATGCGGTAAATAAACTCATTACTTAGCAAGTCGGATAGCGAAATTCGTTGGCACATCAGAGGAAGGCGAGCAAATACGAGCGATAATTCAATAACGAAAATTCTTAAAACCACCTACTTCGCGTGCAGCGAGTCGGATAGCGAAATATGTCGGCACATCGCAGAAAGGCAAGCAAATGCGAGCAATAACTCTAAAATAATTTAATCAAATAGCTCTAAAACAAAATGCTTAAATTCATCTACCCCGCGCGCAGTGAGTTTTATATCGAAACATGTGTGCACATTGAAGTTTAATAATAGTGTAGTTGGCACTTCATAGGGAGGCAAGCAAACGCTAGCGATAATTCTAAAACTAAAATTCTAGAATCCAACTACACCACTTGCAGCGAGTCAGATAGCAAAATTCGTCGGCACATCGGAGGGAGCCTAACAAGCGCGAGCAATTAATCTAAAAAAAATACTTAAATCCACCCACCGCGCAGCAAGTCAAATTGCAAAATTTGTGGGCACGTTGGAGGAAGGCGAGCAAATGCGAGCAATAATTCGAAAACAAAAATGCTCAAATCCATCTAACCCGCGCGCAGTAAGTTGGATATCGAAACTCGTGTAAACAATGAAGTGAGTTAGACAATAGTACAGTTGGCACTTTCGAAAAAGGCAAGCACACGTCGGCACATCGAAGGGGGGCAAGCAAATGAGAGCAATAAATCAGTTAATTTGACAGTGAAACTCGTGTGCACATTGAAGGGAGTTGGATAATAGTATAGTTGGCACTTCAGCGAAAGGCAAGCAAATGCAAGCGATAATTCTAAAACGTAAATTCAAAAATCTAATTACTCCACGCGCAGCAAGTCAGATAGCGAAATAAGTCGACACATAGGTGGAAGGCAAGCGAATGCGAGCAATAACTTCAAACGGAAGTTTCTTAAATCCACTTACATCACGCGTTGCGAGTCAATAGCGAAATTCGTCAGCACATCGAAAAGGGCCAAGCCAATTAAAGCAATACCTCTAAAAAAGAAATACTTCAATCTATCTAACGCGTGCGCTGTAAGTTTAATAGCAAAATTTGTGTGCACACCAGAACAACGCAAGCAAATACGAGCAATAACTTTGAAAAAGATGTGCTTAAATCTAAATACCCCGTGCGTAGTACGTTTGATAGCAAAATTCGTGTGCACATTAGAGAGAGGCAAGCAATAATTCTATGACAAAAATTTTTTAATCTACCTACCCCACGCGCAGCGATTCGAATAGCGACATTTGTTGGCACTTCAAAGGAAAGTAAACAAATGTGAGCAATAACTCTAAAACAAAAGTTACTTAAATACACTTACATCACGCGTTGCGAGTCAATAGCGAAATTCGTCGGCACATCGAAAGGGGCCGAGCAAATGAGAGCAATAACTCTAAATCAAAAATGCTTTCATATACCCCTCGCGCAGTAAATTTGATAGCAAAATTTGTGTGAACATTAGAGGCAGGCAAGCAAAAACGAAAAATAATTATATCAAAAATGCTTAAGTCCTCATACCCTGCGCGCA
The DNA here is from genome assembly GCA_024372645.1 of Trichomalopsis sarcophagae. Classification (NCBI taxonomy): domain Eukaryota; kingdom Metazoa; phylum Arthropoda; class Insecta; order Hymenoptera; family Pteromalidae; genus Trichomalopsis; species Trichomalopsis sarcophagae. The sequence goes on from QLSS01000250.1 coordinate 136,522, forward strand.
GTAGGTTCAATAGCGAAATTCCTGTGCACATCGGAGAGAGGCAAGCGAATACGAGAAATAACTCTTAAAAAGAAATGCTTAAATCTACATACCCCGTGAGCAGTGAGTGCGATAGCAAAATTAGTGTGCACATTGGAGGGAGGCAAGCAAATGCGAACGATTATTCTATAACCAAAATGCTTAAATCTACATACCGTGCGCGCAGTAAATTCGATAGCGAGAATCGTGTGCTCATCTGAGCGAGTCGAGCGAATACGAGCAATAATTTTATAACGAGATTTCTTAAATCTAGATACCCATAGAGTCAAATAGCGAAATTTGTCGGCACATAAAAGGAAGGCAAGCGAATACGAGCAATGATTCGATAATGAAAATTCTTAAATCCACTTATTCACTTACCTTACGCGGAGCGAGTCAAACAGCGAAATTTGTCGGTACATAAACGGAAGGCAAGTGAATGCGAGCAATAACTCTAAAACGGAAATGTTTTAATCTACATACCCTGCGCAGAGCAAGTATGATAATAATAAAGTCGTTACATTGACGGAGGCAATCGATTGCAAGCTATAAATCTAAAACATGAAAAATGCTTAAATCCATCTACTCTGCTAGCAGCGAGTTCGATTATAATATTGCCGGCACACTGGGAAAAGACGAGTGAATAAAAGCGATAATTGTAAACAAAAATTCTTAAATTAATCCATTCTGCACGCAGCGAGTTCAATAGCGAAATTCGTTGGTACATTAGATAGGGGCAATCAAATACAAGCGATAATTCAATAACGAATATTTTCAAATCCTGCGACGTGGTGGCCGTCGAGGTAGAAATCTCTGTATCTCTATTTATCTTTCTCTCCGTCCCTCTCTCTCCCTCCCTCTCTCTCTCTCTCGCTCTCTCTCTCTTTCTCTCTCTCTCTCTCTCTCTCTCTCTCTCTCTCTCTCTCTCTCTCTCATGCTACTCTCTACCAGGGCTGTACCACTCTATAAGTTGGTACTAATAATATTGGGAATCTTTTTGATGAGAGGAAGGGAGAGAAATAGCAGTCTGCAACAGCAGAAAGAAAGAGAGAGAGAGAAAGAGTAGTAGACCAAACCACGCTATACTGCGTAGCTTCGCCGCCAGCTTTACTACTACACTCCCACCAGAAGACCTCAGCCCAGCACTGCACTAGCGTGAGTGAGAAAGGATCAACAACTTCAGCCGGTTAACGGTAGAACGGCTGAAGAGCTGATCATTGATGCACCTAAAGATTTACGGTCGAATAAGTCGTAGTACTGTCAATTAATTAAGTAAACAATTGTTACTAGCTTCTCTGCCAGTGAAACCCTAACAAAATTTTTTTGCCAAGATTTGAGACGCCTTGCAATAAGCAGCCGCGCTAATAAAAAATTTACGATTTACTGGCCGGATTTTCCCAGCGAGAGAATCGGATCTTAGGGGAGCCCTACGACCTATATAGTGAATTTAGTCTGACTTCTCTAGTGATAACAGAACTCAGCCATCACAGTATACAGAATAAGCCGTAAAATAGCCCGTCCAAGGGAAAACTTATTACTCTGATTTGGTACTACCCGCCAAAAATAATTGTTGATAATAATAATCAAGCAGGGTATAACTTCTCACGGTGAATATATTTATTAATACAAAAAAAGAGCAAGAAATTAATACAAGTATGACAGCGTAGTCAGATGTCGGTGAAGCGTTCGACTAGACAACTGCTCGCTTGCTCGATTCGGTTAGAACTAACTGCCATCCTCCGCTGAGGGTATTACAATACCTTGGTGACGTGATCCTACGGCTGATCGGAAGAGGGACGCTGCGTTATCCAGGTACGCGACGACGCGGTCGAAGCGTGAGAGGACGGACCCTTCTTAATTAATAGCCCCCGCCGCCAACCTGGTTATCATAAAAAGGGCGCACTCAGCGAAGTGCGCGCTTCTTCTTAATCCCTAATTGCCGTGTTTGTCGCACGAATTTTCCGTAGGCAACAAACAAACCGCGTCTCCGAGAAGCTTATAATTATAAAACGAGCAGATGCGCTGCCAAGTTCGGCGACGGAATCGGCACGGTTCTGTTCTTGGGTTTTCCCAGCTACAATAAAACAAGAAGGGAATAATATTTCAAAATACTTAAAATAAGTTTTAACAAAAACTCCAACACTCCCACTTAATTTGAAATATTTAAATCAAAAAGAAAATGAATTCTTAGTTTATACTAGACATTTCCAGCAAGAGCGCTTACAGGATTTGTGTCATTCATACGTGCATTCTTATCATTCAGCTTGCTAATCACAATAGCTTTTCTCTTGCAATTTCGGGCGATATTCATGCCGGCAAACTCATTTGCTTCGCATATATTTAGCTGCAAATCGCTTTTTAAGTAACGCAGTACTTTATCAATTGCCGCCTTGCTATCTGATATTATCAAATCATCATTTTCATGCAGCACTACACACACTTCATATATACCAATCATACCCGCTAGATTCACTTATCACTATTGATAGTCTTGAAGTTTGAGTCTTTCAACACAATTCTTGGTCCTTTCGTTGGTGTTGCATGTTGTAAATTTGATGATCTCATGATTGGCTTCTGCTGCTGTTGTTAGAAGGGCTGCGACCATATCGTGACCAGCTGGTCAATCTTCGATTCTCTCGACGCACTGATTTGTGGCTCTCTTTCTGGATCGTCGGCTTGTGTGAGTATGCCGTGATTTTTGTCAACTTGCCGCTTATCTCCCATTGGATTAATAGCCGGTTGAACAGATGTCATGGCACAACAAATTCGTTCTTCAGATACGTTTTCGGCGATGTGTAAAGTTTCTGACACGTCGTCCTCTTCTGATGGGCTGATTTCCATTATATGACAGTAGGTGCTACGTTCTTTAGCTTTTCGATTGCTGACGGGCTTTGCAGTGCTCGTTTTTCTTAATCGATCTTGAACATCTTAAGCTGCTATGCTCGAGCATCGGTACTTCAAAGAGCATTTTAAAAAGCCCTTTGTGCTCAACTCCGCGAGAAGATAACTTGCCGTTTTTATCACGTACTCCGCGATAATTTTCATACGAATGAAAGGAGTATTTTCTCGCGTTGATCATGGGTATTGAAAACAGATTTGCATTTAATTCTGGTACAAAATACAGATCTTGAAGTTCTCGTTCAATCACTTTTCCATCCATGATGTAGAGAAGGAACTTAAATCATTAAAGATAAGTACGAAGGGTAGTAAGGCGATTTTAAGAGACCGTTTGAGAGACGAGATTTTACGAGCTGGATTGAGCGAGCAAATGCCATGGTACGAGTGGGATAACGGGGGCGTTATTTCACTAGACTCCGAAGGGGCCCTAACAGCGATCTTCAGTCATAAGAAAGGTAAATGCATGACAAGTAGTATTTAAACCCGATAAGGAAACCTAAAACGAAGTCAGAGATAAAAGCCTAGAAAAAATCGTCAACTCTTCAGTGAGGCAGATACAAGCTTTATCGAACCTCACCTCCGAAGGCGATGGGGCAACTGGCCTCAGCGGTCAATTAACAGTATGCAACCAGAAACAACAGCTTATCTTCACGGTTCATCGGGATACACTACCAGCCAGAAACCGATCAACCCTACACCTATACTTTTCGTCAATAAAACCACAGCTCAACTCTCGACTCTTTCACAAGGACTCAGAATTTTATGGGAATTTGGCCTTATACAGAAACATTTAAAAACACTGTAAAGCTCAATTCAGGAGTAATCAAGAAAAGTCGTACACTGCAGAGACCGATATCAGACGATGGAAAAGTAACGAGTCAAACCCAAAAATGGGAATTAAGAACAAAATCGAAGCCCAGACATCACGTCCAACCAACTAACCTAAAAATAGCGCTCAACGCAACTGACGACGTAGAAGCCTAGAAGCCGGTCGAGTCGAGTGAAGTCAATCAACCGTAAATTATCTGATAGTAGTAGCGATAGCCATGAAGATAGTAACAGCGACGTGTCAGAGAAAGATAAGCCGAGGAGTAAGGCCCAAACTACGACTTCTGCAAAAACCATTGAAACCAACAGTAGGCTTACAACTACCACAAAGTCTGGAAAGAAACAGACTAAGAAAGACAGCTCAAGAAGCTAGCAGCAGTGATAGCCTTAGCAGCCAGGAAAGTGACTCTGATAGTTCCTCAAGTTCTGACCGCCAAGAAACTAAGAGAGTAAAAAGCCGCAAAAAGAAATTATCCTGTCGACTTGAACAGGAGGATAAACTAGCCAGACAACTGTACCAACTCCAAATTGTGCAAGGACGGAACATTAAATTCGCCGGTGAGACTAGAGACAATTCAGAGGAATATTTATCCCAGATAACAGAGTGCAAGGAAAGCTTACGTCTTAAAAGTAAAGATACCCTAGCAGTGATTCCGTATACTCTATCAAAAATGCCAGCATGTGGTTCAGAACAGAAAAAAAGAATTTAAAGACTGGAAGACTTTCAAAAAGGTATTCGAACAGCAGTTCATCAGTGAAGTGAGTGACAATGACGTGATAGAAGAACAACGTAGACGGACACAAGGAAAAGAGGAAAAGATAACCACTTACATTATGAATTTTAAGTACATCGCAGCTCATCCAAAGAGACTAATGAGATTGAAAGAACAGCTAAAATTATTAACCGAGAGATTACGACCGGAATATCGTAAAGCGATTAGGAGAAAGAAGATAGAATCCTATGAAGATGTTAAGAAGTACTGCCGGACATAAGATGAGGAAATGGAAAAAGACACGATGTATACCCCACAACCCACTGTTGAGAAAAGCCGATTCCCAGCCGTAACATGGACGCTAGCTTCGAAAGCGAAAGCAGCAGCCACCAAGGAAGTTGAAGAAGCAGCTGGAGTTACCGACGCAAATTCAACAGGCAGAGCAACAACAACAACAATAAAAATAGTAAAAAGAAGCAATAGCAGAATCAGCCAGGCGTAACTTCAGCCACGATCACAGATCAACCGGTGAACAACAACTCGACTAGCGACTATAAGCAAACTAAAAGTGGCCCACAAGTATGGAAACCAGATAATACGCAACAGGAAATACAGACCAAACAACCGCAAAGCAAAATTGGCATCACTGATGCTACCCAGAGCCAACCACCAAACCAGTACAATAACAGAGGTTCTACACAATACGTGGGAGCGTGCTTTTACTGTCAGCAGGTTGGCCATAGAGTATCAGTCTGCCCAAATCGCAGCCAAAGCCAAGTTCAATGTCAAGTCTGTGGCCAATTCGTCCCAACTTTCCAGAACTGTGGTAACTGTGTCCCAATCCTATTCATGTGGGGAAATGACAACGCGGGGACATCCCTGGGGCCGATGCCACCCGCAACACTGCATTAACGGCCTCAGACAGAGTCGTGAAAACTTCTAGCCCTATAACTACATTATCAGAGGTACTTGAAGTTTCGAGATGGGGAGGTAGTGGCCGAGGACCACTAGAGATGAGAGAAAAGAAAGAGAAGTTGAATGATAAGGTTTTTGCTGAATGTGCCGGAATAACGGAACTGAATGAAGATGGAAGAAGACAGATAGAAGAGATAGTCGACGGAACCCTATCTGAATACTCGCCGGACGTACTAGGTTTTACAGATCTCACCTAGCATCACATCCGTCTAACTTGCGACACGCCAGTGAGACAGAAGTTCCGACGGAAATCGCCCAAGAAGATAGAATCGATTCAAAAGGGAGCCAGAGAGTTAGAAAAACTAGGTATTATGTGTGGACTTTACAGACGTTAAAAAAATAATGAGAACGGTGGGTATCCATTATCTCAAATGGACGCAATCCTCGACAGATTAAGATGCGCCAAATATCTGAGTAAAATAGATCTACGTCAAGCTTATTTTCAAGTCAAAATGGAGGAAAATTGTAAGAAATATACCGCCTTTGCTGTGCCAGGATATGGGTTGTCGCAATTTACCAGAATACCGTTCGGCCTCATCAACGCTCCCATGGCTCCACAACGCCTGGTGGATACTATTCGGCCCCGAAGACGCACCACAAATCTTCGGCTATCTAGACGATATAGTGATTGCCACTAACACCTTCGAAGAGCATAAAACTAAGGTTAAATATGTACTACAACAATTGATTTCAGCCGGATTCACTATCAATCCCAAGATGTGCCAGTTTTTCGTAAGTCAGATCGAATACTTAGGTTTCATTTTGGATAAAGACGGACTTAGAACTGATCCAGACAAAGTAGCGCCGGTATTGAATTGCCCAGCATGACGTAATGTCAGAGAATTAAGAAGAGTATTGGGAATGATCGGGTGATACGCCAGATTCATCGAAAACAGTTCGGAGACTAAAATCCTACTAGTTAAACTCCTACCCAAAGACCATCAATGGACTTGGGGAGACGAATAGCAAGACACGTTCGAAAAACTCAAGAAATCCTTAACAGTAGCGCCAGTACTTGCCAGGCCGGATTTTAACAAGCCGTTCCGTATTTAATGCGACGCCAGAAATTAGGCAATAGGAAATATTTTGATCCAAGAATTCGACGACAGTGAACATCCAATTGTCTATGTTAGCCGTATTTTATCAGCCGCTGAGAAGAACTACACTACTACAGAGTAGGAGTGTCTAGCACTAGTATGGGCCATAAAATAGTTAAGGCCATACATCAAAGGATACTACTTCACGGTGATTACCGATCACAGTGCACTACGCTGGCTTCGTTCATTAAAGGAACCCAGTGAAAGACTGGCCAGATGGGCACTTGAAGTTCAACAATGGGACTTTGACATTATTCATCGCAAAGGAGCAAACCATCAAGTGCCAGACGCTTTGTCGAGAACGCTTGAACCAGAACTAGCAGCTGTAGTGGAAATCTCTGATTTTTTGTATCTCCGACGAGTAAAGGAAGTAGAAGCGTTCCCTAATAAATTTTCATAGTGAAGAGTAGAAGACGGCCGGCTATATCGATTAAAGTGAGACCCACGTTAGACCCTATCACTCACAGCGACGAAGCCTGGAAACTAGTAGTACCAGCCGAACAGCGAGAGAAAGTCATGACTGTTGTTCACGGGGAAGTTACCGCCGGACACCTGGAAGTCGAAAATACATAGCTGCACCGGCGAAACCGCCACGTCACAACGTTCATGGGATTTACAAACATTTTATTCCACTCTAAAAATTTAATACTGTAAAATGGAAAACTGTTCTTGTTATTTTATACTGTTATATTTAACACGTTGAAGTACACTTTTAAACTCAAAGAAATATAAAGTAGAACTGACCAAAGTAATTAACAATGCCGATTTCAATGCTTTCACAAGTTGCAGAATCACAAATAAAAATAAATTTATCACGAAGACTCACGGATAAATTTATCACAGATAACTATTATCAACATTTCAATATCATTATCATCAGCGTATGATATATAGCAAGAACTATTAATAAATACTATTGAATATATAGATATAGTTACTCAATTTAAAATAAATTTCAATAACATATCATTATATGTGTTTTAAAATTTCAATGTGATATGATATATATATATATATATATATATATATATATATATATATATATAT
>QLSS01000250.1:144197-170663 GCA_024372645.1 Trichomalopsis sarcophagae
CTAATGACTCCTATAATTTTTGTACAAGATTTCCTATAAAGTTTACGTATGAATGCACTTTCAATGAAGAGTGTATTTTTTATATTTTTGGTATGATACATATTTTAAGAATCCTGAAATATGTCATTGTTTGAAATTATCTAATCTTGTTAAAACTGTCAGAATAATTTATAAATAAATAGTTTAAAATTATAGAGTTTTAAAATAAAATCATCAAGGAAACTCTACAAATAAATGGAAAAAAAAAATCAGGAATTAAATGTTTTAATTTTATATTGCTTGCCAAACATTTTAAAATTGAAAAATTATTCATGGATCTAATTTTTCATTTAAGGATAAAATAAAAAAATAACCTCAGGGGTAAAACAATCAAGAAAAAAATTTTTCTTCGTAAATCTCGAAACACGTCAACTTTAATTTCTTATTTTCTTGATGGTAGTGCAATTTTCAACCAAATCTAGCCGATTTGATCAATTTTATATTGAATAAATAGCGAAAAATTGCACATTTACCCCTAAAAAAACAGGGGTTGACACCCTTTGAGGTAAAACTTGTGCCTACAGTAGCGTCTTTTTATAATAAAGAATTGGTTTTATTTAAAAACTCCAAATAGTTTTTGAGATATTAGAAAAAAAATGTTTTTGGGGGTAAACTTCAAGGGTGATTTTCACCCCTTAAATCGACGAGTTAGCACGTAAGAAAAAACACGTGTCTAATATTTTCTCGAGTACTACAATATATCACAAAATGATCAAAATCAGTGGGGTACACCTGGGGACCCTTCCTTGTAAGTGCACCCTGTGCACCTAGCCTTCCAGGGGCACCATGCACATCGCATTGACGACAAATCAAGCAGATCACGGGCGACTACCGCCTGAAGCAGAGTTCTTTTTTCTCGGCAATAAACGATAGCTTTATCCATTCTGTGCGTTTTGCTGTGCTCTCAAAGCACAGACTTCCAATTACTTCTTGCCCATCTGTGGCATTATACATCATTACAGATTAAGTAATTCTAAAATTCTTAAATTATTTTTTTATAGCAACTAGCATCTATTTTCATTTGCCAGAAACATTATCAACATTATCAAAAACCGATATATTATCTTTGCCACCTGAGATTGAAAATTATAATTTAGTTTATGTACCTGAAGTTGGTTATGTGATTGCCGTTACTAAATGGAAATCTCCTGCACTAGCTAACAGAAATATTTTAAACTTAGAGTATAAATTTACTACCAGAAACATTCATTATTACAAAAACTACTTGACCGAAGGTAAGTCATTTTTTTGAAACTTTGATAGGTTCGAGGCAACAATAATAAAATGTTCTTTGTAATTTTACTTGGATGTGTGTGTGTGTTTTTTTTTTTTTTTTTTTTTTTTTTTGTATGTGGCGTAGGCAAAGCAAGCTCTGCGAAAGTGGCTCTCCGACACTAAATCCCCACAGGCACTATCGTTAAACAATACTTCTGTGGGGCCAAATAACTAGCCTAGTGTGCTTGTCCTTTAAAGTCTGACATTTCCATACGCCCCCCATCCACTAAAGTGCCCTACTTTGTGCAGTGTGTCCTACTTTGTGTCCTGATTTGTCTTCTACTTAGTGCAGCATCGATCCTGCAGCATCTAACCTACGTTTATCTGCACTGGGAGGGAGTCTGTTCTCAACTTAGTTACTTACTTTCCTCAGCATCGGTCTGAGAAATACTTAGAGGTACTCAACTCTAGCTCCAACGTTCCTTTGCATCGGGCAGGGGAGTAAGAGCTCAACTCTGAGCGACGAGCTCAACGCTGAATCCGAGAGAAGAGGGGATGAGCCAGTATGCCTATAGCCTATCTATTCTTGGCGATCAACAGTGGCGCAACGCAATACCCTTGGTAATTGCTGCATCGCTTAGCGATCTACAGCGGCTCAACGCAATACACTTGACAATTTCTGGATCGCTTAGCGATCTACAAAGGCTCGACGAATTTTCAGTGTACGGTACTGGATTGCTTCGCAGTCTACAGTGGCGCAAAATCTCTCTTGAAATGGCGGGATCCTCCTGGATCGACCGCGTCTCAACTGTTACGACCCAAGTATTTGATCGGTGCAAACACTTATATCCGTAACGCGACGCTTACCCCAACCACCACATAAATTTGACAATAATTGTTCTTTTTAGTCAGAAAATTGACATTGACTTGGATCGACTAGTTCGAAATGGAAAGGAGTGAATAAAAGCTTTACTAGTTTAACAGTAACAAATGCTCTCTAGGAGCTAAATATATAGGAATATCAGTGTGATTACAAGTGTGTGAACAAGGAAAAGATGTTAAACTAACGCTGAAATTTACTGTGGCTAAACGGTTGCTCTCCAAGCGAGAACGAAGTTAGTATCCCCGCACAGAGCCATGAGTTCAGCTTTTATTATGCCGCATTACCCGCGCTCCAGCCAGGTAACAGGTATTGGCGAGAGAGCAAGAGAGAGGGAACAAGCGAGCGAACAATCGTTATTATCAAAACACCTTACATGACTGTGCAGCCGACTAGCTGCCTGCTATATTGCAGCTCCAGCTCTCTCGCTTCTTCAGTGTTTATGCTACAGACTAACGCGAACATACCGGCCCCCTTGCTGCCTCGCAGGAACAAAAGGGCAGGCGAAGTACAATAACAAAGGATAGGAAAGCCTATCTCGAATAGAACCTAACTCTACCAATAAATGGTCAGTCTTAACAAATATAGATGGAAATGAACCCTGAAATGACTGTCATACACGTCATACACACTTAACGAGTAAGCTTAGTTGATTACAACAAATCAGTGCAAGGGCTTTGACAACAAACATGAATTTAAATGACTCGACTCTACTACAAAGTTAAACTACTAAATTTCAATCTTTAATAACAAAACTCAAATAAACTTTAAATTTTACTAAAAGCAAAAGCGAACTACTAATCACGAGCTATTGCATTTAAACTGAGCATGTTGTTGTGTGTCTTCAATGATGACTGGAGCTCTTCACTCTTGATTAGACCCTTGTCTAGACTCTTGATTAGACATCTCCTTGAAACGCGAGTGGACACTTTCAGCTTCGGAGTCCGTGGGCAGGTGAATAATTTTAACCACGGGGCGTTGAAGCTCGGACGTGGCCGCCTTGACCGTCACGACTCGTATCTGGCCATCTCGTCCAGGATGTACCCTCGTGACTCTCCCCATAGTGTGCCAGTGTGCAGGTGGACTGAGGTCCTCCTTTAGCAGCACCAAGTCCATAAATCTTGGAGCATTAGCTTGACTCTAACAAGAACAGGAGCAAGCCATCTCAACGGGTCAAACAGCTTCGAAATTTCTGAAAAAATGCTCCTCTTCGTGACAGTTTTTGGAGAGGCTGGTATATTAACTTCAAATCGAGACAAATCACTAGTTGGCATCCATCTCAAGCCTAACGTTGACACAGCTTCATCCCAATCTAACGACAACTCTTTTTGTTTATCGACTTGAATACCATCCACAATGATTTCTGATCGAATAGGTTGATCAGGTTGACATCAGGTTTCTTTCCAAATGAATTGATACACTTCTCGTATTGGTCTTTTGTTAAAGCGTAGGTATCCTTTTGTGAAACCCCCTATAATGATGATCGAGGTTATACTTATAATGTGGCTATGGTCCCGTCAAAAAGTCTCTTTGGAACAGGTAATGATTTTACTTTATATAATACATAAGAATTGTCCGATATCAAAGGAAACGCCATGCTGATTAGTAACCTATCGTTGATTCTTCCATACTTTATTTTTGATATTGCTCCCAATAAAGCAATATGTTCTAAATTCTCGACAAGAGGAACTATATACGCATAATTAAGTTGCTTCGTGTGCTCGATGACATTAATCAGGTCATCATAACTCAGAAGTCCCGGATATATTTGATTATTAATGAGTCCTCGTATAAGTTTCTAATGCACCATTGAATAATTCAGTATATAGATTAAAATAAATATTCATTATTCCTATTGATCTATCGATCGTGGACGTGCTATTATTTATGCCCTTGAGTTTTTTGAATAATTTGATTTCTCGGTCTACTGTTTCTAGTAAATCTTGATCGTTCAGTTCTGTTTTCCTCTCTGCAAATCCGTCGATACTACTGCAAATAATATGTATTTGACTACCAGGAAGAGATAAAAAGTTACTTTCGTTAGCTTTCTTGTCTAAAATATTTTTACTGTATTCTAACTCCATTTCTGTGATCATATTTCCGGGTAAGGCATCTAGAAAATTGTTGAGATAGTATTGTATTTCTTGTACCTTCTCTAATCGCCTAGTTAGCCATTCGATTCCTTCTTCTTGTTCGATACATGTCTTGCGTGGTTTGTAAGCACTCTCGATACCTTTAAGTAGGCTTGTAACGCCCCGTAAAGCTCCGCATTAAAAATTTAACAAAATTAAAAATAAAACTAAAATTTTTTATAAATACATTTTTAGAATACACGCGAGTATCGCGCTTCCCCTGTTAGTCCCCTGTAGTTGCTTCTGCTATTGCTGATACCGGCACTCGTAATGCTTGTACAACCGGCGGTGGTGTTGGTGCTGCTGCGACTGTCGGTGATAGTGCAACACGGCCTGTAAACCACAAATATTTAAATATGTGCCACAGGTTTAAAAAACAAAACAAAAGAAAAGTTTATCCGCAAAACGCAGACAATATTTTACTATGCCCGGCAACTATAGTTAATTGTGTTTCAACGGGCTGAGTGGCAAAACACCCTATTTCGGCGGTGCTTATAGAACACCCTATCTTAAAAGAGATTTTATTTTTTTTGTGTTGCCACTACAAAATTTGAGAAAAAAATAATACACTACAATACAAGTGGCGTAAGTGACACTTTCTGGCGCGGCGAGTTAAGCGCCCGAGCGTAGTGAGGTTAATGATAAGCGCAGTGCCGGAAAGGACTACTTACGCAATGGATAAGCGTGTCTTAAACGCGAATTTAAGCCACGCAGTGCTATAAATCTCCTTTGTGATAGGGCGTTCTTTAAGCGCCGCCGACAAAGGGCGTTCTTGAAGCAGTGGCCGAGATAGGACGTTATACTACTCAGCCGTCGGTTTAATCCCTGATTCCAGGGTCAAAAACATTGCAATAAACACAATATTTTACACCTGGATATGACGTAAATATTCGAAAAGTGTATCGATGTCTGGGTGGAACAAGGGGCCATCGCGATGCTGGATTCAAAACCGCGCGAACTTGGCGATGGTTTCGAAAAGACGCTAATAAGGCAACGCTCCAAAAATGCGCTATCGCAGTCGAGACTTATTGCTTTTGAATTTTGTAGTTTTAGTAATGTGCAATTTTACGTTACAGTATTTATACAGACATTCCTTGTAAAGTTGCCGTGCTGAAAAATTGCTCTATGCTGATACTACGAAATTTCAAAGCGAACAATCTCGTCTGAGATAGCGTATTTTTTTAGAGCTGTCGAGATATGACGTTCTTGAAACTGATATCAAGTTATCGTCTTTTGGAAACAGTCGCTGAGAAAGCGTCTTATTCCGCCCAGGCGTTGGTATGTAGTGTACAATATTTTTAACAAGAACAAAAGCACTTACATTGACGATTTTAAAGCCCTGGCAGATATCAGGCAAAGTCAATTCCGAATTTCTTTGAATAGCTTGATATTGCTTATTCAAATAGCTTTTTACCAAAGAAAAACCATTCTTGGGACATTTAACTCCCCACGCATCTTCCATCAAAGAGGTGAGAAACTGTTTACGAAAATTTTATTCATCCGATCTAATATTATGTATTACGTCAAATAATTTTAGCTTATTTAAAATTTCCTCCTTTTGATGATTTAGTAAAAGCATTTATTTGGGTCAAGCTTGCATTTCCTGATAATCGAAAGTTGAAATTATTCTTCTTATACCAAATTACATTTTATAACGAGAGCTATTGTAAATTTCATCATATATTTAGTTTAATATGAAAATAATAATGAAATACTTATTGTAACGTAAAATTCATAAAACACAAACTCACTCAATGTGATCAACTATTTCCTCGTTATGAACTTTTATAGAATCCTTTAACTGCGTGATTTCTTGGATGACGGGGAGCACAAGAAAACGTCATGATACATGGATTGCAAAGTTTCATGAGAAAAATTCTCGTACGATTCTTGATTTAGTAAAACTCGAATCAAACATGCGTATTTTTTTGGATCGTCAAAAAAACGATATGTAACCGATTTCTTCGGCATTTCTGCAGTAATACTTTCAAAAATATTTTAGAATGAGGAATCAAGTATCAGAAAAGCTGCTATTACAAATCTTGCTGCTTGAGATGTAAAAGGTTATGTAGCGAACGCGACATATTACATGTACAACGTTACATTTGTTTTCAATAACATATGTAAACGTTCCGACAATCGAATACTTGTAATAAATATATGCAATATGCATACCTATGTGTGAAAATAAACGTATGTATGTGGGTCAAATTGCAAGTACCCTTCTGATTGATACTTAAAATTCGCGGAATTAGCGATAATTGTTGGAAGACTGAAATATTCTAGTCTTCTTAGGCGAGTGACCATATCTGAATAATTAATATAAAAAAATTAGCGCATTTCATATTTTGTCAGCACTATGTAGCAAAAGTCCGCATTTACGTCACGCCTATCCGATCCGACCCCTTATAGGATCGGGCAATATTGCACGGTGCCAAAATGGCCTGCTGGTATCATCTATAAGCGTGACATAGCTGATTTATGCAGTCAGTGCTATAAAATAATGTACGATACACATGACATAAGTCCTTCTACATGGCACTCGCTATACTAGGGCACTTATACCTGCCGTGCTGTACACACTCTTCTGCACATCGGGACATCGGAATTGTGAAAAGATCTAAACTCTTCACAGTACACAGTTCTTACACTGTATTAGTTTACAAAACTGTGAAACTCGGTGACCGACTATTTAAAAATAAGAAATCTGTTATAGTCGTCGCGCCGGGAGTGTGAAATATGGTAGTCTTCGCGGCGAAAGTGTGAAATTTATTAATCTTCGTGGCAAAAACCTGAAATGTACTTGTCTCTGCGGCAATTTTTGAACCAACAAAACCGAGAAGTAGTCTTAAGTCGACAATGATAGAGTCTGAAAAGAGCGCTCCAAACTTTTTGGTGTCTAAGTGTCTCTTTTTTTCACTATTAGCTCTCTGGAATGTATTCCCAACCCCCTAGTCACTATTGCATTAATTATACACAAAAACTTCACCAATAGCCTTACTAGCGCGCATAACCTTTCTGGACCTTAGCGCTTTACAAATCACGTATTGTACTGTATAAAAACCAAGCAACCCGTAGCTCTACCATTTAGGAGCTTGACGTAAAAGCTCGAGCAATTAGCTATTCGATACAAGGCATTGGAACCTCGGAAAAATATTGTACATACATCCTCCCAGGCCCTAACAGGCCCTCGAAAACGTGACTTAAGCTTGCAGCGCTGAAAAGGATCGAATAATTTTTTAAGTGTGTCAGCAAATACGTAAGGCGAAAAAAGCGTGCGATGGCCGTAAAAGTCTTCTTCGATACAAGTACGCAAAACTTAATTCTACACAAGTATGACGTTTTTCACCTGAGCGAAGCAAGGTGACAATCACACTAGTGTAGAATCAAATAATGCACGCATATCGAACGTTATTTTTCGATATAGGTGGCATAAAATGTGATTGATCGTACGCGGAGCGTGCGCGAAATCGCTCTGACGCATGCTGTATCGAAAATACATATTTAATTTCAAAAGTGACTTTTAATTTTTATCTCTCAATGAATCGCGATGCGAACGTAGAAGACGCTTCTTCATTTATAGTTTGCGGAGACTGCCAGTGATTGTCTTCTCATTATATAAAATAAAATACATCGATCGTTCGATGACCGTCAACTTCAGAGTAATCCTGCCATGTGTTATCCCGGAAAATTGCAATGAATGCAAAACGCTAACCATCAAGGATATCAAGACAGACACAGACTGTTATCAGACAAAATGGCTTATACTCGATTAGAGCGGATGCGAATGTTGGAAATTTTGATTGGAGCCGGTTTTAATGACGCAGAAGCAAGAAGGCGATTCCGAAGGACATATCTTCGTCTGCCATTACTAACCGAAGCTACATTTTACAGGTATGTTTAACGAGAATTATGTGGCAAACTTTCCAAAAAATTGTAAGATTTTTTCGTATACGTTTATTCGCGTGAGCTACATAGGATATTCACAATAGGCGTAAAAGAATAAGCTTATAGTCTGTCTTGCAACCGACACCTCGAACGCGTAAAGATAAATAGTGTGCGCGAAAATATTCCCGGAGAATCTGAAAGTTTTTCTTGTTGGCACGATGGTTTTTTGCATAAACGAACCTGTTGTCGGCGACAGCGGCGGCCGAAATTTTTTCGCATTCAAGGTGTTACTTCCACGACAGACTCAACCATTTAATCGTTTGCGCCGATTATAAGATTCCTACGAGCGCTATGCAATAATTTTTCCATCTTTTAAAAAACCTATAGATTTACAAAGCAGCCTTTTGTGTAACTATATCTTCACGTTCAATATTCTGTTTAGGCTCGGACAAACATATCGCCAATATGGAGATATGGAAAGGCCTAGAGCTCCTCGAGTACGACCAATACAAGATCATCTCACGAACGTTGTACGAGAGAGGTTTCAGGGATGACGGGGCATTCAGAGTGCTCGCAGGGCCGCCATAGAATTAGGTAATGAAAAATTTGATAACCTTACAATTATTTATTATCCTTGCGTCTACAATAAAACTTAATTTTTAACAGGTTGTAACCGAGAGACCCCGCGTCTAGTTCTAAAGAAAGAACTGTTGATGCGACCTTACCACGCGCAATATCATCAAGAGCTTAAACCCCAAGATGCGCCACAACGCCTCCGATTCGCCCGATGGATGACACTCAGGATGTTTACGGATGAAAATTTTCCAGCCAGGATTTTATTTACGGATGGGTCCACGTACACAAACAAGGGAACTATTAACCGTCAGAACACGAGATACTGGGCTGCTGAAAATCCTAGTTGGAGAATTGGCCAACCTTCTCGCGGATTCAAGATCAACTTGTGGGCAGGAGTTTTAAACGACCGTATCATAGGCCCACACTTTTTCGAAGGCAACTTAACCGGCGAGGTTTACAGAGAATTCCTGGAAAATGAATTCCGAGAATTTTTGCCAGCAAACCAATGGCGCAATGTATGGATGATGCAAGATGGAGCTCGTGTGCACACGACCAGAACTAACATCGCAATTTTAAGGCGTTTATTCAGGCAACGGTTAATCTCCCTTAGAACCGAGCATCCATGGCCACCACGCTCGCCCGATTTGACGCCTCTGGAATGTTTTGTTTGGCCATATGTCAAAGATCGCGTTTACGCCGCTGCTCCTGCTACACGAGATGAAATGTGCGACGAGATAATTAGAGTTTTTTCTACAATCACGCCAGAAATGTTAGCTAATGTGTGAAGGTCTTTTGTAGAAAGAATTCAAAAATGTATTGAGAATGATGGTGGACATATTGAACATGAGATGTAAATATATGTAAATACAGTGTGCGTGTGAAAGTGTGTTATAACGTGTGATGTATTCCAGGGCTATGTTCTCTCGCTTTGTAGGATGTTGGGTCATATGGGATGTATAGAACAAGACTACATTAAGGTTCAAAAATAAACTGTGAAAACATTGTTGATCAGATATTATAATTTTATTGAAATCTCCTAACGATCGGGCCCTGGTGTGACCTTCTCTCACAAGTTGTCGCCGAGAACTGACGCTGTACTCATTAAACGCCGCCGAAAACTCGGGCCTGCTAAAACAAAGACTAACTATGGCAGCGCGTGTTCAAAAAAAGTACCGATAAATAATTCAAAATTCGAAGCGGAGCGGATTGAAAATCTAAATGAAAAATTTTCCGGGAGCAAAGAGGATATTACTACTGATTATGAAGAAGACAGAAAACTAGAAAATATTCACGAAAATGACAGCGTGATGGGAATCATGGATAAATATGATAGATTAAGTAAGCGATTGTATAAAAAAGAGGAAGATCCAAACGTTTTTCCCGTGGAAGACATCGATTACTCCTTCGATAAGGCGATGACAATAATGTGTAGATTCGAAGGGAATAGAGTCCAGGATATAAAGCGATCAATTACTCATAAAGAAGAAATGAGGATCCCGTCAACTAACGTGAGATTTCAGAGTAATCAAGAAAATACAGTTATAAAAGGTCATTATATTTTACAAAATGAAAGTAAGAGAGTCAAACACAGTGAAATCGACTGTCAAGATAAAAATATACAAGGGATAACTGAAAATATTGATGCAGTAAATTATAGTGAATTAAATAAAAATAAAGAAAATGATAATTTAAAATTTAGTGTAATAACACCTCCAAGCCACAGAGGTCAAGCACTAATTATTGGGAACAATCGTGACATTAAATGGGACTACGTTAATAAAAATAATACAAGAATATATGTTTGCAATGAACAAGCAAATGATGAAGATCACGATGACTCGAAGTCATGTATTGTGGAGAAATTAGAAGAAGAAACACGTGTGAAAAAGAATTCTGAGACCAGAGGTCGAGACGACGCGTGCAGAGGGTCCACGCTAACCGATGTCATGCACTCTATCGCGACACACTCGACGGGACGTCTATACCAGCTGGAAAAAGAACAGCGCCCACTATGAATTTTCCTGCTAAAATTTCACCAAAAAAAAGTGTTAGCTTTAGGGATACAAACCTTGAACAAGTTTACAAATTTAAGCCTAACTCATCAAGTTCAGGGAGTGACAGCGATACTGAGATTAGAAAATCAATAAAAAAATTTCGTAAGAAAAATGCAATAAGTAAAGGTGCGATTCCGAAATTAATAAAAGTAAAAAGGAAGGTTGAAAAAATATCGCCATTATTTAACAATTATGAGGATTTTGTCGACATTTTTGCAAAAACTAAGACAAACAAATTTCGGAACCTAATCAAAATTCAGAATTATATAATTTCCAAGCAATGAATAGAGAATTAAGGAATATAATCCCGATTACTGATAGGAAAAATGACAATCAACGTTTATTTCTATCGGGAGGAAATTCAGAAGAAACCGATCAATATTTGTATGAATGTAAAAAAATAGAAGAACTTTTAAACGATTGTCAGGATCCCTACAGTGAACAAAATCATGAAATGCTCGGATTTTGCGTAATATCAAGCACTCCAGTCCTCGAGAGAGTAGAAGGAGCCTATCGCTCTGTCATGTTCATTAGCCCCGAAGCGGACGTAGTTCCCCGCTGTGAGAGAGTCAAAACACTGTTACGCCTAGACCACCTTAAGCCGAGTGAACGAAAAGCTATTGAAAAGCTTGTTGACACTTATCACGAGCAGTTTCAGTTACCAGGGGAAAAACTCACTACTACACACATAATTCAACATCGCATTCCGACTATAGATAATCGTCCTGTAAATGTTAAAACGTACCTCCCTCCTAGAGTACACAGAGGTCCAATTATGGCAAAAATTAAAGAATTTCTGGACGGCGGACTTATTTCACCGTCAAATTCTGAGTATAATAGTCCACTTTGGTGTTTAAGAAAAAAAGACGATAGTCATGGAAATCCAAGATACAGAATAGTTTTGGATTATCGAAAATTAAACGAGGTTACTATAACTGACAACTACCCTCTTCCGAATATTCAAGACATTTTTGATCAACTCGGAGGCTCAACATACTTTACAGTTTTAGATCTTGCATCGGGTTATTATCAAATTCCATTGCACCCCGAAGATCGTCACAAAACCGCTTTCACCGTAATGAATGCCGGTTTCTATGAATGAAACGTATGCCCTGAAGGGTTAACTTCTATGCCTGCTACGTTCATGCGATGCATCAACAGAATTATATATAACACGCCTATGAAAGAAGAAGAGAAACCCGTAAACTCGCTCACTGTCTCGCCTGAAGACTTACAAGAATTAGATTCAGGACCACTTGACGTTTGCGTATACCTGGATGATATAATAATTTATGCAAAAACAGTAGAAGAGCATAATGAAAAATTAGCGAAATTATTAAAAAGATTAAAAGCCGCCAATTTTAAATTGTTGCCGGATAAATGTGATTTTCTTCGTACCGAAGCGAGTTTCTTAGGACATTTAATAAGTAATCAGGGAATCTGTCCCGATCCTAAGAAGGTAGAAGCTGTAAGAAAATTTCCGCGACCAAAAACTGTTAAAAACATACGACAATTTTTAGGGCTAGCTGATTATTATCGAAGGTTTATCGACGGATTTTCAAAAATAGCTAAGCCATTAAGTAATCTACTCAAACAAAATGTCCTTTTTGAGCGGAATGAAAAGGCGCAAGCAGCTTTCGATATACTACGAGAAAAATTATGCAAAGAGCCTGTATTAATTTTTCCTGATTTCTCAAAACCTTTTATACTCACTACCGACGCCAGTCTAACTTGCATCGGAGCAGTGCTTTCTCAGGGCACGATAGGCCAAGATCGCCCAATTGCATATGCTTCGCGAGTGTTGAATGACGCAGAAACTCGGTACGATACGTATTCGAGAGAAGCCTTTGCTATGGTTTTTGGCATTCGCCATTTCCGACACTATTTATTAGGTACTAAGTTTGTCGTTTGCACAGATCATTTGCCACTATGTTGGTGGAAGGACTCTCGAGATCCCGATTCGCGTGCAACAAGATGGAGACTTAAATTGTCGGATTATAATTTTGAGGTCATATACAAACCAGGCCGTATCAATCTTAACGCTGACGCACTCTCTCGAAATCCAATCGAAGAGAATGCAGAATCAATAATGCTTATTCGCGAAAGCACAGGAAGTCATGCAGAAACCCAAGTCGAAAATGAGGACCAATCACCCCTAGAGTCAGCAGTTACGGAAGTCACAACAGGGCGAATGACGCGTACACGCGTAGGTAAATTAAGTCGGCCTGACTACAGAGAAAACCAAAAGAAACTTCCTAAAGTAAATGAGGGGTCTAAGGAACTTAGGGGGAAGGAGAGATTCGAAGAAAATAATAAAACACATGCTAATAAAACTGTTGAGACAACCGTCGAATCAAAAACGAACGAAAAATCACCTATCAACAATCAAAGCGCGTAAGAACTAATGAATCTCGACGATATTGACACGCATAGTGTTAGTAATCAAGATCGAGAAAATATAACTAATCAGGAAAATAACGATTCTATTATAATACCAAATACACGAAAAAGCTCAAAAAGTTATGGCACAATGTTTGCTGAGACCCGAGAACAGCTGTCAATGTTTAAGGATAATTATCTATATTTTTTAACCTCTGTGCACCAGCCTTGCGACGAAGGAGCATGACATCTAGAGAGTCGTAAAGAAGTACCGCGATTACACGAATTGACTGCGGGGGAGTTACGAATAATGCCGAAAAGCAATAAACGACATTTCATTATAATATTATGGGGACTTGAACGCGAGAGTATCTCGACAATCACAGAGAATTTAGTTTCTGGTTTAAAGCAATTAAAATCATTTATCCTGAAGGAACAAATCAAATCAATTAGTCTTACAAAAAGCGTCTCGATTGAAAACGTACGATGGGACGACGTGATGGATAAAATTCGAAGCACTCTAAAAGGATCACAGGTTACAATAATAATTTTTAAAGGCATTATTACTTATCCGAGTTTAAGCGAACGAACAAAGATTATAGAGGAGTCTCATTGTTCTGCTATAGGGGGACACAAGGGTGTGAACAAAACTTACAAACGCATCAAACAAAATTTCTATTGGGAGAACATGAAAATTGACATACAGATGTATATTCGTAAGTGTTTACCGTGTCAATTAAAGAAATTAGTCCGAGTTAAAACGAAAAATCGTATGGCTATCACAGACACACCTGTTCAACCCTTTGAAAAAATTGCTTTAGACATAGTCGGTCCGTTCCCGCAAACAGAAGACGGACACGACAATATATTAACAATACAATGCTGTTTGACTAAATACTCTCTAGCTATAGCGCTTAAGGACGCCACGGCACGGTCAGTCGCCGACGCGCTGATAAAACGCTTTATTTGCACCTTCGGCGCTCCTATCGCCATTTTGACTGATCAAGGTACAAATTTCCTAAGCAGTCTAATGGAACGAGTATCAAAAAGATTCAGAATTAAGCAATTTAAGACAACAACTTTCCACCCACAATCAAACGGTTCCCTGGAGAAAAGTCACCATGTATTGAGTGAATATTTAAAACAATTTATCTCGCAAGACGAACAATGGGACCAATGGCTAGAGATGGCTGCTTTTTCGTATAATACGTCCGTACACGAAGCCACACAACACACGCCCTACGAGTTGGTTTTCGGAAGGCTGCCTCGCTCACCATCGAGCGATCCACTTGAAACGGAGGTCAGACTTCCGACGTATGCCGATTATATTATTGAATTGACGACAAGGTTGAATAACATTCAAGAAATTGCGCGAGAAAAACTAATAGCAGCCAAGTGGCGCGCTAAATACTATTATGACAGAACTGCCAATCCACAAGACTTTAAAGTTGGCGATTATATTTGGCTACTTAAAGACGGAAAAATTCATAAATTAAAAGACCAGTACGAAGGTCCCTATTTAGTCCTAGACATATTGCGTAATGGTAATATTAAGATACAACTAAAATCCAATAAGTATAAAGTAGTACATATGAATCGCGTACGTATATCATACATCGAACCAGAAAAGACTTAAGTTAAGTTAATCAGATGATATATGTTAAATAGAGTTTAAGTATAAAGTATTATTCTAGTTTTACTCTATCCAAATTAACATAATGAATAATTACAGTAGTAAGCATTAATCGATTATTAGTACCTTCATAGCAATACTAGACACGAACGCTAGCGCCCTGATGGCAATTAAATAGAGAAATGCGCTTGCGCCCCGATGGCAATGATAAGTATACCATACGCATGTCGACTAGGAGAATAAATAAATAAATATCAATACATAATCAAACTTAGTATATGACGATAATTTTAGAAGGAATAATTTCACTATATAAAAATTGACAAAACACTATAAAAAAAAACTAATGAAGGAAAAATTTTTTTTTGTCTTAAGAAAAAAATACTACTTCTAATTATAACGTGAATGAAATAAAAACTATTACGTAAAAGGGTAAGGGAAAGGAACAAAGAAAACCAAGAAAAGACGGAAAGTACTTAGGAAGAGAAAAAAAGAAAATTTCTAATAATTTTATTGCAATTATATTAGAACATAGTAAAATCAAAGTATAATATATCACCCATCGCTATTATTTCATATATTAGTTATTAATCAAAAGTAGAATATAAAACCTAGTATATAAAAGTCAAGAATACATATACTGAAGGTGCAGAAAAACGAAACTTTCACAGCAAATCGAAATCATCGTCATGCAAATAGAAAGGGCGACGATCCTGGCGAGATTTACCCCATCCAGTAGATATACGAAAGGACCTGAAGCCAATCGCCTACGGTGCCATTGTACGAGATTATCTCGAAAGAAGTACGGCTGCTCTACAAATTCAAAACGTGGGACCCAACGCTAAAATAAATAAAAGATAACAATTAAAAATCAATCAAATCCATAATTTCGTCACAAGAAAATCGAATCTCTCATTTAATAATAGAACTTGTAGCCTACCATTTAAATTCGTCATAAATCTAGTATTTAGTAAATATATATGTTAAAACGAATAAGTCATTCATAACTAATAAACATAATTAAACTTTATAGCGAAAACATAAATAATAACTCGAAATTTTAAGAGTAAAATAGTAACTGACAGATATCATCCCTTTCCACAGTATACGATGTCCACATATCAGAAGAAATTAAGAATGATAAGGATGTCTATCCCCTACGGCGACCAACAAGAAACTCTTAGACTGATCAAGAGTTTAGCACCGACAATGCTGCCAAGGGAAATGACTATGATAATTCATCAGTGCATCTTAGGGGACAAAATTAAAATAATTGAATATTGCTTGGACAACCTATATGAACCAAGATTATTAAGACATTGTTCCTGGGAAGGCACGAATCTAGTACATTTGGTCGTAGAATCAGGATCTGTTAAGGCAGTAGAGACAATATTGTCAAGAGAAATCAATGATATAAACGCAATTGACGGGAAAGGGCAAAATGCGCTTTTAATTGCGTATAAAACAAATAATTATAAAAAAATGAATTTATTGCTAAGATATGGAGCTGAGTTCTATCCTCGTCGAAGTTACATGCGCTATATAACTGAGCGACGCCCACCAGGAGCAACTTCCGAGTTTATAGTCTACTGTGTAGCGAGAGAAATTTCCGAAAAAAGGTTTGTGAAGCCGGACGACCTTCGAGCTCTGAAAATTTATCATCCGGAGTTATATCAAATATTTTTAGAATCAAAAGCAGAATGGCAAAGTCTTAGTCGAACAAAATTCATGGAAAATATCACCTACAGAGATTTAATGGAAAACCCTATTGAAAAATTTCTATTACTTAGTCGATCCACCATTTTCAGAAGACAGGAAAAAGGGACGTATCGCTCTTATTTCCTACATATTGTTCAACTATCGAACTAGCCCTAAATTCAAATAAAGAAAGAAGAACTGAGTGGGAAGAAAAGGAGAAATTCTTAGACGAGATCACGTTTGAACTCATTCCTACACCTATTCTCGAGCAAGTTTCGTATTATTTATGTGTCGACTAAAAGTATTTAGTCAAAACGTATTCTGCGATTAAGAATATTAATGAAAATAAGAAAAAAATAGTAGACTAAGAATTACAATCCGGAACGCGACTGAAAGATTAAGACACTGACGAAACTACGTTTATTTTCTACAGCGACAAACAAGGACCAGTCATGGAAATAACCAAAAAGCTGGCCCATCCAGGAGGAATTCCAAATTATCAAACCAAGAGGAATAAACTTTCCCAACGAGACAGAATTCTCACGAGAAGCAGTTATTTACAAAAATCAGTTAAAAGAATTAAACCAGATCGAAACGAATTCGAAGATTTTGTCGATAAATATATTAGAGTGTTAAATGGAGAAACACCTTCTCAGGTATTGGAACTAAACGCTATATTATGGCAATTTAATATAGACTTAACTTATCAACGAATAAATAAATTATTTCAACGGTTATCGGGAAAATTATTAACAGTTTTTCTACATTTGACGACCAGTTTTGAAAACCGTTGGAATGATAAAAATATTGAAGGAGAAACATTAATATTTCAAGCTGTCAAATCGAAAAATGTTCGAGCCGTGAAGTTTATTTTGAAAAGGGGTATTGTACGTTAATCACAAAGAAGGGGATGGACCTCTTCAATCAAGTCATAATAACGAGAGATGAAAGAATATTACAAATTCTTCTAGACGCAGGAATAAAACCAGAAAATGATTTATGCCCCTACATGGTCGCTATGGAAAATAAGGCTGCTCAATTAGTACCTATACTATGGGCTAACAACTACAAACCCTACGATCCGTTAAAAACATTTCAAACCGCTGTACGAATAGGAGATATGCAAATTATAAAAATACTCTATACGAATCAAAATACGGGAGGATCAATGAACCCCCTTCACGAAGCCGTTAGACAAGGTTACAAGGTATCGGTCATCCAACAACTTTTGGAACTAGGTTACGAAATCGAAACCCCTACACGAGATGGTCGCTCGTCATTACAGATAGCTATCGCAGCTGGACACAATCATCTAGTAAAACATTTGATCCAACAAGGAGCGAATATCCACTCCTCGACGACCATTGACAGCGAGAGTAATCTACACTTAGCTTTACGCGTAAAAAATATTTTCGCCATCATAACTCTCTTACAGGATGTGGCAACCTTACAAGAAATTAAATACAATAATAACTCGATAGTCAAATTAACAGCGGATAATAATGACGAAGAAATGTTAGCCCTAATGTGGGGAATAGGAGTTCCATTATACAATTCTCCGGGAGAATCATTGTTGACTTCACAAAATTGCTCAATCGGAGTGAAAACTTTAGTACGAAGAATAGCCTTGTTAGAACATTTGAGAAAAGAGATAAACGTTAAAGATCATATCTTTATGAATAATCGTCAAATTCTGCGAGAAGTATATCACAATTGTCGAATGATTCTCGAACAATTACGATTACAAGAAATTCGAGAAAAACCGGAAGAAATGTATACAGCCTTCTTGTCGGACCGAGACGCAGAACCATTTACGAACAAGCTATAAAAGGCCAACTGGACGAGTTTCGCAGAAAAATTAATGACGCGAAAAATCCCTACAGAAAAGAATTACAAGCCAATTTTCAAATTACAATGGCTGAGATTCAATTCCGAAAAGCTACATTAGAGGGACAAATAGGAAGTTCACTAGTAGTAAAGAACGAGGATGTTATACGATTCTTAAGAGAAGAATGCATAATTGAACAGGATATTTTTAATTAAACAAAACATGAAAATCCAAGCGAATCAATTAAGTTAACAATCAAGTTCGTAATATTAACTCGCATTTCCATCATTTTAACGATTGCAAATGAAACATCCTCACAAGAAATTCCTATGAGCACATACAGCTTAACTAACTAATACTTACTAATTTCAAACACTGTAGCAATAGTATAATTAAAACTAATAAAGAAAAAAAGGGGGGGGGGGGAGATACATACAGACACACACTATGAGACAGCACACTATAAAAAGGATTTACCCTTTTCAGTACGGACAATTGACACAAGACACTGTTTCCTTATACTAATCTGGAGTAGTATCGTCTCAGGTCAAGAAGCCCTACTTTCGGTTACTTCAGAAGAAATAGAGTATAACGCAGGATTGTATTTCAAAGAATTGACAGAATTAAACTTCATTAGAGATGAATGGACCTATATAATTTATATAGACTTATATGAAGACCTATTCGACACAATTAAATTGTCAGGCCTACTTAAAAGTATCGAGAGTGCTTGCAAACCACGCAAAACATGTATCGAACAAGTAGAAGGAATCTAACGGCTAACTAGGCGACTAGAGAAGGTACAACAAATACAATACGATCTCAACGAGTTTTTAGATGTCTTAAACGGAAACATGATCACAGAAATGGAGTTGGAATATAGTAAAAATATCTTAGACAAGAAAGCTAACGAGAGTAACTTTTTATCTCTGCCTGGTAATAAAATTGAGGCGGACCAAAGCAATACGAGGGACTGACAGAGAAAGCCGTCGCACGGATATGCGCCTGGATGCCGCAACCTGCCCTACTCTCTACAGTTTCGCTACCATGTACTACACAGTAGGGTATTATGTTTTGATTTCGTGCGCAAGCGTTGGCGAAAATATGAGTGGTAGGATATTGTCTGTTTGTTGCGAAATTCACATAAGCTATTCGCAATCCAGTATACGACCGATGGGAGCCGGAGCCAGACACGTCACAGTGTCCCCGTCCTCTTTTCGTGTCGAAGCGTACACGTACCGTCGGACGTGTTAGTTTGCTAGTAATTATTTTCAAATTGAAAATACTACACAGCGTTCGATAAACAATCTCATTATAAATTATTTTTTCTCATTTTCTATATTTCAATACAAACATTAACTTATTTTTTTATATCTCTCTATGCTCGCGTATGCTTCAAATACACGATATTGATTATAATTAATAGTGTGTCTAAATATAACCCAAGTGGACGAATCTATATCAAGCAGAATCATCGACGTACGCGTTACACGGTGCTGTGCAATACCTCTGCGTAAAGAAAACTAAGGGTAAAAATAATAATATACACTGATTACTTAAGACCCCCGGATTACGCATTAGCCGAAACGGGGAACAGTTGACAACTGTTTAAGTCATGAGTTGTACTTTGTTGATCTGCATCGATTAATGGGGAGAGGGTTACCTCACCCACCTCAGAAAACATATACGTTTTCTTCACTTCGGTGGTTCTCTCTGAGAACTGAGGTTTCTGCATGATCACACATAGTGTCTCATTCATAAGTACGTGTATTTCACATATCGTATAAACACATCTTTAATTGATAGTTAATTGTAGACGTCCGTTCAAAGAAAATTTATAAATCCATTTTATCTTATTAAATCAGTGTTTTCACGACTCACGAAGGACATTTTACATAGGCGCGTATGTGCGTGAATATATATGCAATTATTTCTAAGTATAAAATTAAAACAAAGATGTGACAATAAATATGTGTGTCAAGGAGTTGTCCGTAATTTAATACACACTAGTTAATTAAGGAAAATGAATAGAATGTAGATTGCTTAATTTTGAGTAACAATAGTATCTAAAGAAACATATATATTGCGATTTATAGTGGCAGCGATAGAATTTTGATGTTATTTTCATGAATAAACACTATTATTCTTTGATATACTTGATACCGATAGACTTGTCATTCATACCCTTACCCGACAAAACATACAACTCTGTCTCTTTTAATTTGCTGTATAAAACATTTCACTAATATTTAAAATTCACGATTAATGAACCTTCAAAGAATTGAATTTTCTAATTCAATTCTTTGACCGTATTTATGATAAATGCAACTCCCACAGCCCATATAAAATCATAAATAAATAAAACACGTTGCAAAATACATATTATTTGCAGTAGCATCGACGGATTTGCAGAAAGAAAAAGAGAACTGAACGATCAAGATTTACTAGAAATAGTAGATCGAGAAATTAAATTATTCAAAAAACTCAAGGGCATAAATAATAGCACGTACACCATCGATAAATCAATAGGACTAATGAATATTTATTTTAATCTATATATCGAATTATTCAATGGTGCATTAGAAACTATAGGAGGACTCATTAATAAACAAATATACCCAGTACTTCTGAGTTATGATGACCTGATTAATCTCATCGAACATACGGAGCAACTAAGTCATCCATATATAATTCCTCTTTCCGAGAATCTAGAACATATTGATTTATTCGGAGCAATATCAAAAATTCAGTATGGAAGAATCAACGATAGGTTACTAATCAGCATGACGTTTTCTTTGATATCGGACGATTCTTATGTATTATATAAAGTAAAATCGTTACCTGTTCCAAAGAAACTTTTTGACGGGACCATAGCCACATTATATGTAAAACTTCGATCATCAGTATTGGGTGTTTCACAAAAAGATACTTACGCTTTAACAGAAGATCAATACGAGAAGTGTATCAATTCATTTGGAAAGAAATTATGTCAACCTGATCAACCTATTCGATCAGAAATCGAGAATAGAAGCTGTGAATTCACTTTGTTACATCATCCTTATGATATCGATTATAATAAATGCGATATCCAGTATGTAGATACGAATTTACCTTATTGGATTAACACCGAGAAAAAACAAGGATGTATATATTCTCTCTATGAACCAATGGAATTACAAATATATTGCAAAAAACGTCAAGAACAATTAAAAGTCAATGCAACCGGAATTTTAAGAATAAAACAAGGATGCAAGGTCAACGCGGGAAACTATCAATTATCTTCTGACATTCATACCCAGAGTCACATGCAAATAATCATATTCCCTCCAGTGAATTTGGAAATTAGGGGAAATGTATCAATTGCAGAAATAATAGCTGAGTTAAAAACAATCAAAATTAACGAAGCCATGGAGACTGATTGGACGATTGCTCACTCCTTCTGGGAACTAAAGTCGAGAGTCACTAATCTCGATTTGTGGTATAGCCATAACAGTTTTGTGTTTCGAAAATATCAAAGCCGAATTCAGAGGAACTATGACAGAATTTCCGTCAAACATGGGAACTCGTGCAGGAGAAGTTGAAGTTCCTATCGAAGAAATATTTGATCGATTCTACATAAGTCGTCGACCTCCATCGATATTAGAATCCAATCTCTCTCCTATATCAACATAAGGAAATAAATACACATAGAGAAAAATGATTAAACACCATAAACAAACAATTTAGACACACACATACTACTCAATTGAAACGAGGGGAGAGCGAGAAAAATTCTGTTTTGTGTTTCAGATGGCATTTAATAACAAGGCAATAATTCTTATCAATCTGATAACTTGGATATTCAGATTTAACACAGGGCATCGTTTAACAGGATTCGATTGTGGAGAACAATTGACGAATTTAACAACTATATCTCTATTGGAAGTGGGAGATTGCGATATAGAAACTCCCGAATTAAACATCACTAAACAATATATACAATTAATTCAAATAAACGAATTCACTAAAGCGCACGTGATTCAATGTTCAATAAAGATTACGCGACATATTACTCATTGTGGGATGCACTCCCATGCTTCAAGAGTGATTGATGGAGAGATTAGTTATTTTCAAGATATACAAAGATATGAGTGCATGCGGATGTTTAAAAGTGGATATGCCTATATAGCAGGGACAACAGTGCAAAATCTACCAAAGAATAGGACTTTTTCAACTCCTGTCACGTTTGCGGGAAGTGTCAATTCATATGGGAAATGCAAGGGAACTTCATATTCCGATCCTTATGGACATTGGGATGACGTATTAGTACAAGGGTTCGTAGAGATATATCTATCAGATTATTATGCAACAAACAACTTAAATTCCAACAAAATACAATTAAGATCGGGCACAAGTTGTCAATTAACCGACACTCGGTGTAAAGACGTTTTAGAAGGATATACTTTTTGGGAACCAATACCGGAAGACAACTATGGAGGACGATTTTATATGAGGGGTATGCTAATAAGACAAAAGAATACAAAGTAGATCACAGCACATACATGTTAGAAACCCAAGATATAACATTCGCCTTGACAAGCATCGGGGAAACAAAAGTATGCGGCCACAATTTAATTCGAACCGAACACCCTAAATTATTCGTATTAGAAGAATTAAACGAGAAGGTATTCTTATCAAAGAAAGATTCACCAATCGAGAACTTAGACATATTCACATATGTGAATTCTAAATTTGTATATGTTGAACGACACTTCAAATACCAGATCAATCAAATGTATTATGATTTATTAAAACATAAATGTGAATTAGAAAGACAAGTGTTAACCAACGCTTTGTCAATAGCTGTCCAAACACCAGACGAGTTCGCATTTCGATTAATGAAAGAACCAGGATATATGGCAGTGGTAGCCGGAGAAGTCATTCATTTTGTAAAATGTTTACAAGTAGAAGTACAGCGAAGAGATACTGAAGTATGTTATAATCAAATACCTGCTTCCCGGAGAGAAGAAGAATTTTTTCTTTCTCCTAGAACGAGCATACTCACTCGAGCAGGGACATAAATAAGTTGTAGCGGAGCTATGCCACCTATGTTTAACAAGGGAAACCATTGGTTGCAATTCTTACCTGCTCCTTCAAGTATAATAGCTTCCGATAGTTTACATCCACGCACGAAAGGTACATGGGAATATGCGACCCCAAAAGCCATCGCTGTAAGCGGAATTTACACAGAATCTGATTTACAAGATTTGCGCGATCATATCATGTTTCCGTTACAAAAATCTTCAGTATTAAACAATGTAACCATGGGCATGACAGGAAAGAATATTCAAGGAAAAGGTATATCCATTAATCAATTTCTAGACCCTGAAGTATTAGAATCACTCGCGAATAATACATGGAATCATTTTTGTGGAAAATTTCTTACATTCGGGACTGCTAGTGCCAGAGTACTAGGAATCATATTAATAGCAAGATTAATCAAAATGCTAATTGATACTATGTTACACGGGTATGCGATATATAGTGTATACGGCTGGTCTATTCATCTTTTAGGATCACTGTGGAATTCGGTAACACAATTACTACTACACCTTGGAGAAAAGAAATCAGAAAAACCGAAGCCTTATGAACGCCAATCCAATAAGGAAAATTCAAAAAACAATAAAAGTCCAATTTATGACGAAGTTGAAGGAAGATCAATAAATTTCGAAGACGAACAAGCAGCTCGCAGAACAATTTAAGGGAAATCATGTCATACGAAGAAGTAATAAGAAAACGAGTAAATGTTTTATGCAGCAAACAAGCTAGAGGAGAAAGCACTCGAGCCTTCTTCTATAGAGTAAGAAATTTACGCGATGAACATCGTACAGAATTGATAATAAATAACGAGAAAATTTTAAAGAATTATTCGAAACTCATCTAAGTACAGAAGAATCTGCCGTTATTGGATATATATTGGGTTATTGCGGTTACGCGCACCTTGTGAATATAAAAATCTAGTAGACGCTGCGAAACACGCCCGTGCAATTGAATATAAAATAGCAAAATCAAAATTACCCCGTATACCAGATGGAAATGAATAATAGGAATTAGAAATATAACAGAACCTCATCAAATAAATAATAGTAAGAAAGAGAGAAAGAGAGAGGCAGCGTTCGAATCATAAAACAAAAAAATGAGAGGAGAAAACTATATCCATGTAACTATTACAGATGCATTATACAGAAGACCATTATTCGATATTCGTATTAGATTATTATCAAGACGAAACCGGGACTAAGTTATGTCAAGAATGCCATCACAAAAAACATTTAAAAACTCATAAAAAAGAACAACACGTAATTCGTTTTCTTATTAAGTTACTCCCACCAAGCAATAAATGCAAAACTAATTTAATAAGGACGGCTGAATGCGCTCGTGATGCGTTAGAATTATTAAAAATGTATGAAGAAATGTTAAATGGATTAAGAGCAATGAAGAAAATCGACATACAATTGATCCAATACTCAATCGATAACAAAAGTGGGGAAAAACAAGTTGAACCGCCAGTTAATCTAGACATAGATCCTTTCTTTTTCAACGAAGCATGAAGAAATATAAGAAAATTATAGGAAACCTTACTTCAATTGTTACAGATGTCCGAAATGCAAGGAACGAGAAGTGAAATATATCAACAAATGTCCGACAAGAGAATTAACCACTGTTACAATTGCTACATCAAAGGAAAAAATAAAAAACAGGAGTATTTAAGACGAGTCATGTATCAATTTAATATCCGTACGAATAATATTAAAACATGCTCCGGTTGCGGTCAAAGAAAATTTCCAAAAAGAAAAAAATTCATTGATATTATCCAATTATTAGCAGTCGTAAGACTCACCAGGAAAACACGAGTCCATAAATATAATAATCACAGAAGAAATCAACTCCGTATCCTTAATAGATCTCGAAGAAAGGACGAATGATATAACTACCGATTTACCCATCATAGTAAATCAAGAAAAATATATTGACTCATTATTAGAACAATTTGAAAAATAAAAGTAAAAGTCAGACAATGAAAGCGGAAAGGAGAGTAATGTTAGTTCGAATAAAAAAAAAAAGGAAGCAACAAACAGT
Organism: Trichomalopsis sarcophagae; assembly: GCA_024372645.1. Classification (NCBI taxonomy): domain Eukaryota; kingdom Metazoa; phylum Arthropoda; class Insecta; order Hymenoptera; family Pteromalidae; genus Trichomalopsis; species Trichomalopsis sarcophagae. The sequence goes on from QLSS01000250.1 coordinate 169,639, forward strand.
CGGGAAGGAATAACAAGAAGAGTACAATATCAAAAGAAAAGTATTAAAGCAAAACGTTGATTGATAAGAGAACGAGAGAAAAATATTTCTTTTTTCATAAAAACAACAATCAAAAAGAAAAATTTTACCTTTTTTTTTGAATTCTAGAATGAGCAGAAGAAGCCCACCCCTCGAAAATAAGTCTTGTTGGGAGGAAGACTTGAAATCGTTATTAGCAGTAATACAAGACGATTTGTTACGTATCGAGATGCCCATAGTTGTAAATATAGATGACCTTCAACCACTGAATTTTGACATTGATAAATACATCGATCAACTACTAAATTCCCAAAATACAATTGAAGATCAAGGAAACCAAAAAATTAATCAAACAAGACGGTCAGCCAAACAATTAATAAGAGAAGAAATCAAAATGTTTGAAAAATACATAGAAGAAACATCGGAAGAGCACCCTTATGGAATAAAGAGTCTGTTTCAAGAACAAAAAAAAAGAAGTTAGAAAACAAAAATATTCACTTAGACCCATCGCAAATAGACTCAGTAGAACTGTTTTAAACCCCAAGAGAAGAAAGAAAGAATAACTTTGATATTAATAAAGAAATTTAGTACATAAAATAATTAATTTCAGAAAAATGAAGTTACCGTTAGAATCAGAACAAGAAAAAGTAGACGGAGAAATTCCCAGAGCAAGTTTTAAGTTCTACTGCGACTTAGACATAAATTTTTGTATGAAACAACTAGATTACAAAAACATTATGTATATTAATATGGCCCAATTTCGATGGATATCCATTTGCGAAAATTGTTATAATCCCGATAATATTCCGTATCCGGAAGCTATAATTTCATGTACAGATTGGCACCATCATGGAGATGACATCGAATTCATAAATTGTTATGTCTGTGCAGAACCATTACTTCAAATGCAGCCCGTGATAAATTGCCCCTCATGTTTGGACGAGTATATAAATGTACGACTAGAAGTAGATGATAATATTATCAATAGAAGGAGAATAAGACCTCGA